>JAPXFY010002073.1:0-29950 GCA_030674185.1 Monoplex corrugatus
GGTGTGCGTATGTATGTTGTTATGTGGTGTGTGTATGTATGTTGTTCTGTGATGTGTGTATGTACGTTGTTCTGTGATGTGTGTATGTATGTTGTTCTGTGGTGTGTGTATGTATGTTTTTCTGTGATGTGTGTATGTACGTTGTTCTGTGGTGTGTGTATGTATGTTGTTATGTGGTGTGTGTATGTATGTTGTTCTGTGGTGTGTGTATGTATGTTGTTATGTGATGTGTGTATGTATGTTGTTATGTGGTGTGTGTATGTATGTTTTTCTGTGATGTGTGTATGTATGTTGTTATGTGATGTGTGTATGTATGTTGTTATGTGGTGTGTGTATGTATGTTGTTCTGTGGTGTGTGTATGTATGTTGTTATGTGATGTGTGTATGTATGTTGTTATGTGGTGTGTGTATGTATGTTGTTCTGTGGTGTGTGTATGTATGTTGTTCTGTGGTGTGTGTATGTATGTTGTTATGTGGTGTGTGTATGTATGTTTTTCTGTGATGTGTGTATGTACGTTGTTCTGTGGTGTGTGTATGCATGTTGTTCTGTGGTGTGTGTATGTAAGTTGTTCTGTGGTGTGTGTATGTATGTTGTTCTGTGGTGTGTGTATGTAAGTTGTTCTGTGGTGTGTGTATGTACGTTGTTCTGTGGTGTGTGTATGTATGTTGTTCTGTGGTGTGTGTATGTCAGCCAAAACGGTCGCACACTTTCAAAATCAAACCTGATCGAAATTGACACCACCGGTCTAAATCAAGAACTTTCAAAACGGTTCAAAATAATGACTTTAAACACTCAGTCCCTTGGTAACAAGACTCATGATGTTTGCGACCACATAATCCAGGGCAACTACGATTTGGTTTTTCTGACTGAAACATGGTTTCGGCCACAGGGGAATGAAGCAGACATTGCGGCTGTGACACCACCCGGCTTCACTTTGATTTCTTATCCACGGCAGGACAGAGCTGGAGGTGGCATTGCTGTGATATACAGAAACAGTCTTAAAAAACACATTTCTTCTCCATCCAAAGACTTTCCTTTTACAGCTTTTGAGGTGTGTGAGGTCCGCCTGGACTTTGATGGTCAGACCTCTGTGTTTCTTTGTGTGTACCGTCCCCCACCTAGTGTCAAAAACAAACTCAAGATATCAATGTTCTTGGACCAGTTCCCTGACCTGCTCGAATCGTACAATACCTACGAAAGGCTGTTTGTTGTTGGTGATATAAATGTCCATTTTGATAATCCCTCTGATCGTTGTACTGTTGCTTTAAATGCCGTTTTTGAAAATTTTAGTCTGCAAAAAATGATCAATGTACCTACTCAACGCAAAGGCCATACTTTAGATTGGCTAATCACAAACTGTGTTTCTGATGTAGTTGATTTATCTGTTCGTGACATGCTGTTATCTGATCATTTTGTCATCTCCTTTGAACTCTCTCTTAGAAAACCAGGCAAAGCAACAAAGAAAATCGCTTCACGCAATCTTAAGGCTATTGAGAAGAATGTTTTCAAGACTGATGTTCATACAGCACTTGAGTCAGCCTGTCAGTCCAATTCATTTGATCCCATATGTACTTACAACACATGCTTGCGTCAGCTGCTTGACCAACACGCCCCTCTTGTTATGCGTACTGTGTCAGACCGTATATCCGCCCTTTGGATGACACTTGAAGTCATTCATGCTAAAGTGCTACGGCGTACCGCTGAGCGTGCGTGGCGTGAGTCCGGTCTGACCGTTCATAGAGAAATATATGCAGAGCAGCGTAACATAGTTACAAATATGATACGTGAAGCAAAGAAAAAGTACATATGTGGTAAGATAGCAGGCGCTGATAGTTCCAGAGAACTCTTCCACCTCAGTGATCAGTTGCTGGGAAAAGCTGGAGATACTGTGCTTCCTTCTAACATCCCCCCAGAGTCTCTTCCTGATAAATTCAGTGAATTTTTTGTTGGAAAGATTGAACGGATCAGAAGCAGCTTTGACCCTGATACACCATGCCCCACTGATGCTGTTGTGTTCTCTGGTACACAGCTAGAAAATTTTGAGCTTATGTCTGAGGGTTGTGTGAGAGAGATACTGAAGAAAATGCCAAAGAAGTCATGTGACCTTGACCCTATCCCTGCCTCTATCCTATTTGATTGTCTAGATGAAATTACTCCAATTGTCACGTGTATTATGAATAAGTCCTTGTCATCTGGTGTTGTGCCTCAGTGCTTTAAGCACGCTCTTGTCAAGCCCCTTCTGAAGAAGGCAAATCTCGACCCAGACTGCTTGAAGAATTATCGTCCAGTTTCCAATCTACCATTCCTATCAAAGGTGTTGGAACGTATTGTACTAGAACAGCTTCTGCAGCATCTGGAATCTCACAACCTGCTAGAGCCATTCCAGTCAGCCTACCGTAAGTGCCATAGCACAGAAACCGCTCTATTGCGTGTGGTCAATGACCTCCTTCAGGCTTCAGACAATGGGAGTGTGTCTATCTTGTCACTGCTTGACTTGTCAGCAGCATTTGACACCATAGACCATAGCATCATCATAACGCGGTTGCGTACCACTTTTGGCTGTTCTGGAACGGTTCTGGACTGGTTTACCTCCTATTTGACTGGCCGTACCCAGTCGGTTGTCATTGGCCACAAATCAAATCCATCTGTGCTGAAATGTGGTGTCCCACAAGGTTCTGTCTTGGGACCTGTCCTGTTCACTATGTATACACAACCTCTCAGCGCTATCATTCATCAGTCAGGTCACTCATACCACTTCTTTGCGGATGACTCACAGCTGCATAGCTCCTCTGCCCCATCAGATTTTGACGCTCTTGCGTGCAGTCTGAGAGATTGTATAGAGGATGTCTCCAAGTGGATGAGTGAAAACAAGCTGAAGATGAATGATGATAAAACTGAACTTATTGTTACTGGTACTAAGTCAAAGGTCAATCAGGTTACTCATGCCCCCATGTCTATCTCTGGTTGTGATGTATCTTTCTCACAAGCTGTTAGAAACCTTGGCTTCTATCTGGATGAAACACTGTCTATGGAAGCCCATGTCAAACAGTTGTGCCGTACTCTGTACTATCAGCTACGCAGAATTGGTAAGATTCGCTCCTTCCTTTCCACTGATGCTACCAACAAGCTTGCTGTCTCTTTCATACTATCTAGACTGGACTATTGTAACTCTCTATTCGCAGGTCTCCATGACAATCAACTATCTAAACTTCAGCGCATACAGAACCACGCGGCTCGCCTTGTTCTCCGCAAGCCCAGGCGTGAGAGTGCAAAATCTCTGCTTAGAACACTTCATTGGCTCCCGGTAAAGGCTAGGATTCAATATAAAGTTGCCTGTCTCTGCTTTCAGTGTATCTATCACGAGAACATGCCATCCTATCTTGCCAACCTCCTGCAGGGTTACAAACCTTCTCGAACGCTCCGCTCTTCTGACACCTCACTGTTGACTGTTCCTCGCTTCTCTCTAGACACCTTTGGTAAAAAATCTTTCTCTGTCTTTGGCCCAAATGTATGGAACTCTCTACCACTGTCTCTCAGAAAAACTAAGTGTTTCTCAACCTTCAAACGGCACCTGAAAACCCACCTCTTTCAAACTCATCTAACCTGAAGAGCCTTAGTTTGCAAGTCTGTCATCAGACTAATCTCTCCTGCCTGTATAACAGTATTTTGTATAAGGGCCTATAGAGCAAGGTGTGTGTGTGTGCGTGCATGTGTGCATGTATGTGTGTGTGTGTGTGTGTGTGTGTGTGTGTGTGGGTGTGTGTGTGTGTGTGTGTGTGCGCGCGCGCTTGAGTGAGCATGTGTGTGTATCATTGTATGTGTACAGCTGAGGAAGGGATAGGGGAGAAATTGAGTGGGAAAGAGACTGAAATACTTTAAGAAACTTTTTCAAATCTTTGTTTGTATAGTCAGTGTTTAAATTTTAATATTCTGTGGTTTCTTATGTGTCTTCTTACTTGTATAGCTTTAATGTTTGTTGTTATCTTATTGTGTATGTAATTGTGAACATTTTTTATCACCTTTTGCCTTTCTTGCGAAATGTAAAGCGCTGGTGAGCATGTTTTTATATGGAATATGCGCTATACAAATAAACATTATTATTATTATTATTATTATGTATGTTGTTCTGTGGTGTGTGTATGTAAGTTGTTCTGTGGTGTGTGTATGTATGTTGTTCTGTGGTGTGTGTATGTAAGTTGTTCTGTGGTGTGTGTATGTATGTTGTTCTGTGGTGTGTGTATGTAAGTTGTTCTGTGGTGTGTGTATGTATGTTGTTCTGTGGTGTGTGTATGTAAGTTGTTCTGTGGTGTGTGTATGTATGTTGTTCTGTGGTGTGTGTATGTAAGTTGTTCTGTGGTGTGTGTATGTATGTTGTTCTGTGGTGTGTATGTATGTTGTTCTGTGGTGTGTGTATGTATGTTGTCCTGTTTTGTGTGCATGTAAGTTGTACTGTGGTGTGTGTATGTAAGTTGTACTGTGGTGTGTGTATGTAAGTTGTTCTGTGGTGTGTGTATATATGTTGTTCTGTGGTGTGTGTATGTATGTTTGTTCTGTGGTGTGTGTATGTATGTTGTTCTGTGTTGTGTGTATGTATATTGTTCTGTGGTGTGTGTATGTATGTTGTTCTGTGATGTGTGTATATATGTTGTTCTGTGGTGTGTGTATATATGATGTTCTGTTTTGTGTGTATGTAAGTTGTACTGTGGTGTGTGTATGTATGTTGTTCTGTGGTGTGTGTATGTATGTTGTTCTGTGGTGTGTGTATGTAAGTTGTTCTGTGGTGTGTGTATGTAAGTTGTTCTGTGGTGTGTGTATGTATGTTGTTCTATGGTGTGTGTATGTATGGTTTTCTGTGATGTGTGTATGTATGTTGTTCTGTGATGTGTGTATGTATGTTGTTCTGTGATGTGTGTATGTATGTTGTTCTGTGGTGTGTGTATATATGTTATTCTGTGGTTATGTGTGTATGTTGTTCTGTTGTGTGTGTATGTCTGTTGTTCTATGGTGTGTGTATATACGTTGTTCTGTGATGTGTGTGTATGTATGTTGTACTGTGGTGTGTGTATATATGTTGTTGTGGTGTGTGTACGTATGTTGTTCTGTGATGTGTGTATGTATGTTGTTCTGTGGTGGGTGTATGTATGTTGTTCTGTGATGTGTGTGTATGTTGTTATGTGGTGTGTGTATGTATGTTTTTCTTTGATGTGTGTATGTATGTTGTTCTGTGGTGTGTGTATGTTGCTGTGTTGTTTGTACGTTAGTTGTTCTGTGGTGTGTGTACGTATGTCGTTCTTTGGTGTGTGTATGTATGTTGTTCTGTTGTGTGTGTACGTATGTTGTTCTTTGGTGTGTGTACGTATGTCGTTCTTTGGTGTGTGTACGCATGTTGTTCTGTGGTGTGTGTACGTATGTTGTTCTTTGGTGTGTGTATGTATGTTGTTCTGTGGTGTGTGTACGTATGTTGTTCTTTGGTGTGTGTACGTATGTCATTCTTTGGTGTGTGTACGTATGTTGTTCTGTGGTGTGTGTATGTATGTTGTTCTGTGGTGTGTGTATGTATGTTGTACTGTGGTGTGTGTATGTGAGTTGTTCTGTGTTGTGTGTATGTATATTGTTCTGTGGTGTGTGTATGTATGTTGTTCTGTGATGTGTGTATATATGTTGTTCTGTGGTGTGTGTATATATGATGTTCTGTTTTGTGTGTATGTAAGTTGTACTGTGGTGTGTGTATGTATGTTGTTCTGTGGTGTGTGTATGTATGTTGTTCTGTGGTGTGTGTATGTAAGTTGTTCTGTGGTGTGTGTATGTAAGTTGTTCTGTGGTGTGTGTATGTATGTTGTTCTATGGTGTGTGTATGTATGGTTTTCTGTGATGTGTGTATGTATGTTGTTCTGTGATGTGTGTATGTATGTTGTTCTGTGATGTGTGTCTGTATGTTGTTCTGTGGTGTGTGTATATATGTTATTCTGTGGTTATGTGTGTATGTTGTTCTGTTGTGTGTGTATGTCTGTTGTTCTATGGTGTGTGTATATACGTTGTTCTGTGATGTGTGTGTATGTATGTTGTACTGTGGTGTGTGTATATATGTTGTTGTGGTGTGTGTACGTATGTTGTTCTGTGATGTGTGTATGTATGTTGTTCTGTGGTGGGTGTATGTATGTTGTTCTGTGATGTGTGTGTATGTTGTTATGTGGTGTGTGTATGTATGTTTTTCTTTGATGTGTGTATGTATGTTGTTCTGTGGTGTTTGTATGTTGCTGTGTTGTTTGTACGTTAGTTGTTCTGTGGTGTGTGTACGTATGTCGTTCTTTGGTGTGTGTATGTATGTTGTTCTGTTGTGTGTGTACGTATGTTGTTCTTTGGTGTGTGTACGTATGTCGTTCTTTGGTGTGTGTACGCATGTTGTTCTGTGTTGTGTGTACGTATGTTGTTCTTGTGTGTGTGTACGTATGTCATTCTTTGGTGTGTGTACGTATGTTGTTCTGTGGTGTGTGTATGTATGTTGTTCTGTGGTGTGTGTATGTATGTTGTACTGTGGTGTGTGTATGTAAGTTGTTCTGTGGTGTGTGTATGTAAGTTGTTCTGTGGTGTGTGTATGTACGTTGTTCTGTGGTGTGTATGTATGTTGTTCTGTGATGTGTATGTATGTTGTTCTGTTTTGTGTGTATGTAAGTTGTACTGTGGTGTGTGTATGTAAGTTGTTCTGTGGTGTGTGTATGTATGTTGTTCATTGGTGTGTGTATGTATGGTTTTCTGTGGTGTGTGTATGTATGTTGTTCTGTGGTGTGTGTATGTATGTTGTTATATGGTGTGTGTATCTACGTTGTTCTGTGATGTGTGTATGTACGTTGTTCTGTGATGTGTGTATGTACGTTGTTCTGTGGTGTGTGCATCTACGTTGTTCTGTGATGTGTGTATGTACGTTGTTCTGTGCTGTGTGTATGTATGCTGTACTGTGGTGTGTGTATGTAAGTTGTTCTGTGGTGTGTGTATGTAAGTTGTTCTGTGGTGTGTGTATGTACGTTGTTCTGTGGTGTGTATGTATGTTGTTCTGTGATGTGTATGTATGTTGTTCTGTTTTGTGTGTATGTATGTCGTTCTTTGGTGTGTGTATGTAAGTTGTTCTGTGGTGTGTATGTATGTTGTTCTGTGATGTGTATGTATGTTGTTCTGTTTTGTGTGTATGTAAGTTGTACTGTGGTGTGTGTATGTATGTTGTTCTGTGATGTGTGTATGTATGTTGTTCTGTGGTGTGTGTATGTATGTTGTTCTGTGGTGTGTGTATGTACGTTGTTCTGTGGTGTGTGTATGTATGTTGTTCTTTGGTGTGTGTATGTATGTTGTTCTGTGGTGTGTGTATGTATGTTGTTCTGTGGTGTGTGTATGTATGTCGTTCTTTGGTGTGTGTATGTACGTTGTTCTGTGGTGTGTATGTATGTTGTTCTGTGATGTGTATGTATGTTGTTCTGTTTTGTGTGTATATAAGTTGTACTGTGGTGTGTGTATGTATGTTGTTCTGTGATGTGTGTATGTATGTTGTTCTGTGGTGTGTGTATGTATGTTGTTCTGTGATGTGTGTATGTATGTTGTTCTGTGGTGTGTGTATGTATGTTGTTCTGTGATGTGTGTATGTATGTTGTTCTGTGGTGTGTGTATGTATGTTGTTCTGTGATGTGTGTATGTATGTTGTTCCGTGGTGTGTGTATGTAAGTTGTTCTGTGGTGTGTGTATATATGTTTTCTGTGGTGTGTGTATATATGTTATTCTGTGGTTATGTGTGTATGTTGTTCTGTTGTGTGTGTATGTCTGTTCTTCAGTGGTGTGTGTATATACGTTGTTCTGTGATGTGTGTGTATGTATGTTGTACTGTGGTGTGTGTAGATGTGTTGTTGTGGTGTGTGTACGTATGTTGTTCTGTGATGTGTGTATGTATGTTGTTCTGTGGTGGGTGTATGTATGTTGTTCTGTGATGTGTGTATGTTGCTATGTGGTGTGTGTATGTATGTTTTTGTTTGATGTGTGTATGTATGTTGTTCTGTGGTGTGTGTATGTTGCTGTGTTGTGTGTACGTTAGTTGTTCTGTGGTGTGTGTACGTATGTCGTTCTTTGGTGTGTGTATGTATGTTGTTCTGTTGTATGTGTACGTATGTTGTTTTTTGGTGTGTGTACGTATGTCGTTCTTTGGTGTGTGTACGTATGTTGTTTTGTGGTGTGTGTACGTATGCTGTTCTTTGGTGTGTGTACGTATGTCATTCTTTGGTGTGTGTACGTATGTTGTTCTGTGGTGTGTGTCGGTATGTTGTTCTGTGGTGTGTGTACGTATGCTGTTCTGTGGTGTGTGTATGTATATTGTTCTGTGATGTGTGTAGGTATGTTGTTCTGTGGTGTGTGTACGTATGTTGTTGTGTGCTGTGTGTATGTATATTGTTCTGTGGTTTGTGATGTATGTTGTTCTGTGGTTTGTGTATGTATGTTGTCCTGTGTTGTGTGTATGTGCGTTGTTTTGTGATGTGTGTATGCACGTTGTTCTGTGTGTGTGTATGTACGTTTTTTTATGATGTGTGTATGTATGTTGTTCTGATGTGTGTATGTACATGTTTTTTCTGATGTGTGTATGTATGATTTTTTTCTGATGTGTATATGTACGTTTTCTTGATGTGTGTATGTACGTTGTTCTCTGATAAGTATGTATTTTTCTGATGTGTGTATATACCTTGTTCTGCAGTGTGTTTGTACGTTATTTTATATGTGCATGTACGCTGTTCTCCGATATGTTTATGTGTGTTTTTTTCTAATGTGTATATGTACGTTGTTCTGTGATGTGTGTATGTACGTTGTTCTGTGGTGTGTGTATGTACGTTGTTCTGTGACATGTGTTTGTATGTTGTTCTGTGACGTGTGTATGTACGTTGTTCTGAGGTGTGTATATAAGCTGTTTTGATGTGTGTATATACGTTGTTCTGTGATGTGTGTCACGGTGGGACCATGGGGGTGTCAACAGATTCTGGGCTTGAGGAAATGCTGGTTGAAAATGAGGTGGATGCAAGACACGAGGTTTAACTGGTCGGTATCTGTGCTTCATTCTTCAAACAAGACATATTTCCGTTACTGAACCTGCTTTCAGACTTCCCTGAAGACATGGCCATGGCAATTGGATTCCCAATAAACACTGTTCCCGGCATTCCAGCACCAAAAGGGAGACCAGCTTTGCCAGAGTGAGGGAGTTGATGCAATCCGAGGGAGTTGCCGCTTTAGAATAGATCTGATTTGACCTCACTGAGCCAATGGAGTTTTGTCCTGTCCAAGGCGCTACTCTAAAGAAGCTCCTGCCCTTGGTCAAACCTAACCAAAGTCTGATTTATCACTGCAGAGGAATGCTCAACGAGAGTAGATCTGAGGTTTATCTTCTTTTACAACACCCGGTCACAAGAAGAAAGCTGAAGGGAAAGAGAACACCAGGTAGATCCAGGGAGAAAATATTGGACGGATTTGCAGGGTGGCTAAAGACAGAGAGGATGGGAGATGTACTTGCAGCGACAAGGGATAGATACCCCTTTCTGCGAAAACTAAACAAAACCAGGGAGAAAATATTGGACGGATTTGCAGGGTGGCTAAAGACAGAGAGGGTGGGAGATGCACTTGCAGCGACAAGGGATAGATTCGTGTGGCTGGCCTTGATCGCCAACGCCATGCGGCAGGGCACATGATAATGATTACATCTGTTGAAACAACGTGTTCTCAAGAATCAGCAGATGTACGTCCACTGTTTTACAGGGGTGGACAATGTTCATGACGAGTGGACAGAAGTCTTTTCCAGCGTACACTTTGTATAAACTGGTCTGGCAAAATCCTTCATCATTAAAATAGATCCAGACCTTGCAGGTGATAGATACAAACGATAAATCCTGTTGGAGACAACGCCTCTCACTTCACCATCAAACGACAATTATCTGTGCCCAGCCAACTGTTCTGTCACTGAGACTGGCAGCACAGCTCCAGAGGTCTGCTCAAAAGTTGTGGAGTGATGCCAGCAGCTTGTTCTTATAACTTTGAGTGGATCTAAAGACTTTAGGTGCAGTCCCAGACTGTCTCTTTGGACGCTTCTCGAATCATGACGAGGATTTATCACTGATATGATGTTCCACGCTTCCTGAACTATGTCTTGTAAGAGTACGTTACTGCGCAAGTTTATATGTTTGCTAATGTGAATAATTATACGTTGGTCTGTGTGCCAGTGGTCTCCCAATTTCACCAAATTGTACACACACCAAAAACATACAGTTGGGGGCTGAGGAGTGGAGGAGAGGGGTGATAGAGAACGGCAAAGCCTATACGTAACTCTCCGACACGCAAAATATTGGACGGATTTGCAGGGTGGCTAAAGACAGAGAGGGTGGGAGATGTACTTGCAGCGACAAGGGATAGATACCCCTTTCTGCGAAAACTAAACAAAACCAGGGAGAAAATATTGGACGGATTTGCAGGGTGGCTAAAGACAGAGAGGGTGGGAGATGTACTTGCAGCGACAAGGGATAGATTCGTGTGGATGGCCTTGATCGCCAACGCCATGCGGCAGGGCACATGATAATGATTACACCTGTTGAGTTAGGGGCTGAGGAGTGGAGGAGAGGGGTGATCGAGAACGGCAATGCCTATACGTAACTCTCCAACACGCAATGGGTCGACTTGTGGCTGGCGCAGTTTTGAGTTGAAGCCAAAACAAGTGAAAGGATGTCGGCCATTGATATTTGCTTTTTACTCATATGTATTCTAAAATGATGAATTCACACTCAGATGAAGTCATAGCGCGATGTTTTACCCCTTTCTGCGAAAATTAAACAAAAACAAAAAAACCCAAGCGCATTTAGACACATTCACAATTAATTTTGTCTGCAAAACTGCACCGAAAGCAGCCACTTATCAGTATCTCTTTTTCCCCGCCAGTACAACTGAACTCATCGTGCAGCATGCTATTAAAAAGAGTGGCATCCTAGCTTTTAAGAAATGGTCAATGAAAACAGAGATCAATTGAACACACAGTAAATAATGGTCTTCCTGAAAACAACTATCGCCACTAGGGAAGGATTCCGTATACGTATCCCTGGTTGGCGGAGACAGTCACGTGACATGATTAGCCACTTACTGAAAGCAATGTCAATAATGGAGTCTCCGGCAATCGGGGGCAAAGCGTTCGTTATGGTATTTAATTCTGCTCGTGGTGAGTTTATTTTAAATCAACTAGATTCAGAAGACATTGGTACAGTAATAACTGACTATTCAGCAATTCGGAATACCTGTATTTCCAGTGCAATAGTTGATTAACATGAGGAAGGGATGACAAAATGGCTAACAATCTAGTCACCTGTCAGATTTCAGTGTTTGTTTGGTAAGTAATATGGTGTATAATGGTACATCTGTATGAGTTTTTGCTGTGGCGCTTGTCTGTAGTGTTTTGTTATTTGTGTGTGTGTACAGTTCATTAATTTTGAGCACATGTGCACGTGTGTGTGTGTCTCAGTATATATATATACATATATATATATAACATATATATATATATATATATATATATATATATGTATATATATGTATGTATCTACACACAAAGCCACATACATATATATGCATATATAAATATATATATACATATTTTATAAAATGTATACCACACACACACACACACACACATATATATATATATATATATTATATATATATATATACATATTTGAAATAACAAGAAAACAAGAAACACCACTAGGGTGCGGATGGGACCTGGAGCACCAATGCCTCGCCACACTCGGGCACACACCTGACACCACCCCCCCCCCCAAGCTCCTGACGCCAATCGACAGTCATTTCTTCAAGCAAAGGAAAAAAAAAAAGGGGGGGGGGGGGCGCTGTCAGTGCATTGCATGACCCATTCGGACCCAGTCATCAGTTACCTTGTTTACACACCGAATGACAAGATGGGGAGATAACAAACCCCGGGACATAGCCACACAATGCACACCAACCAGGTCCAGCCCAGCCTCAGGACCAACAGAAAATGAAAGACCGTTCTCTCGCCTCACTCTCTTTCGCTTTCGCAACCCCCCACCCCCACCCCCAACTTGCATAGCTGTCAGCACCTTTCCCCTTACTACATGTATAGTCTCGACACTTAGCAGCCGGAAGCTCCCAACGTTGTTTTACTCCAACCACAGGGTTTTTTTGAACGGCCGCGAAGTGGCCAGGCATGATGCTCCAGACATAGCCCATTTTGCTGTTCAGCAAGATCTGACATGCCCCATACGGGATCCCAAATTTGTCGTCTTTCAGAACAGCCAGCAGGTCTTTCCCTGCGGTCATTATGGCCTGATTCCCTGAAGTCAGTGGCTCAAGACCACAAGCCTAAGTCAACAGAAAAATACACAAAGGAATATATATATACAAATATGTATATATTATATAATATTATATATATATAAAATACATATATATATATATACGTGTGTGTGTGTATGTGTGTGTTTTGTGTGTGTGGTGTGTGTGTGTGTGTGTGTGTGTGTGTGTGTGACTACATGTGTGTGAGTCTCAGTGCTTGTGTGTGCGTTTGTGTTTAAGTCTCAGTGTTTGTGTGTATATGTGCGTGTGTGCGCCGAGCGCGCTCTCGGGTGTGTATGTATGTATGTGTGTGTATGTGTTTTTGTGTGTGTATGTGTTGTGTGTGTGTGTGTGTGTGTGTAGGTGTGTTTGTGTGTGTGTGTGTGTGTGTGTGTGTGTGTGTATGTGTGTGTGTGTGGTGTGTGTGTGTGGTATGTGTGTGTGTGTGTGTGTGTGTGTGTGTATGTGTGTGTGGTGTGTGTGTGTGTGGTGTGTGTGTGTGTGTGTGTGTGTGAGAGAGAGAGAGAGAGAGAGAGAGAGAGAGAGTGGATGGAAAGGGAAAAGCCCATTTACTTTGGGATCAGGGGTTGTCATGATTTAAGCCATCTTCACTGTAGTCGAGTGGTTAGAGCGCTCGTCTGCGGTGCGGAAGGTCGGTGGTTCGAATCCGCTAAACGCTGGTTCGTTTTTTTCCGGCCTGAAAACTCCCTCTGTCCACCCAGCAGTGAAATGGGTACCTGACTTCGGTCGGGGGAGGTTTAAAAAAGGCGGCGAAAGGAGAGGGATGGGCTCCGCCTTTCATAATCCGTGCCCTAGACACGGTGAATCTTTAACAGTTCACCGCCCCTACGGTCATATTGACTATGGGACCTTTAACCTTTTTTTAAACACTTGAGAAAACCGTGACATAGTAATCGTAGACGAAGCTGATTTGTCCACTGTCACCCCCTTACGTGCACACAGCTCTTATAGATTTACCCATTTCGATGTGGGCCGGTCAGATTGGGACTGTTTAATGAGATGGCCTGCCACATGTTCATGTGAACTAATGAAGATGCTGCCTTGGTCAGGGAAATTCTTGTTTTTCTTTAGAACAGATGCAGTTTTCTTTGTGCTCACTTTTATTTAGTTCCATGCTCTTAGTTTTCAGTTTTCAGTTTTCAGTTTCTCAAGATGACGTCTCCGTGCTCGGAATGAATTCCATATGCACTAACGTCACAAGTGCCATGTTTAAAGAAGAAGATCCAGAATGTATCACGGCACAAGCCTTAAGCCTGTACATAAACCTACGAGCTGGCAAGGTCCTGAGGTCTACCTAGAAAGTTCCATAACCCTGAGGTCGTAGGAGAGTGAGGTGGCAGAAACCTCAACTTTTAATGACCACAGAAGCAGAGACCACTTTTGCACTCCAGTGGGGATAATGATGATGATGACGATGATAATCATGATGCTGTAGAGTTCCATCTGTGATTAAGACTGCGTGACAGGGCTGTACTTCTCGTTCACTATCATGCTGTATCCTAGCGTCAACAAAATTGGCAATAGTCCTCCCTACGTCTTTTGAGATCGATTGTTACTGTTCATTTTCGTTTTCAGTCAAACGTTTTGAAAATAAAATAATGTCATGCTGTCAAGTGTATTTGCAGTGGACAATTCACACTAACTCACTGCTAGTTTTATTGTAAAAGGAATTACGTACATCAATTTATTTTTTACAAACAAGAACACTATCTTGAAAGGGATTTTTAAGTTAGTAACATCAGATTACATTTTGTTAGTTGAAATTTTAGAATCCTTGATTCACAGTACTTTTTTGTGCAGTACTTAAACGTGTGTGAAATTTGTGATTTAGTGATGATTTCCCTTCATAGTTATTGATATTGGTGTTAAGTTTCAGTTCCATTTTTCTACCCACCAATGTCTGTTTTTGTAAGACCTAAGACCTTGCCTCTTCCTTTTACAAACTTTCTGTCTTTTACTTTCTGTCTGTCTCCCTTCTGCCCCCAACCCTACTCGCCACACTCCCATCTTTCATGTTTAAATCCATTTTGCTGTGTTCGTATTCGTTTGGGTGCGTTTTTATCGAAATACATTTTACACATTTTCAGTTGAACTGTGAGCTCTTTCAACATACTTTCTGTTTTAAAGACTTCCACTGGTCACATGTTTTTACATCCCTGTCTGAATCACAGGGTTTTTTTTTTTTCGATAAGGACTTTTGACAGTTTCTATCAAAAGTAAATCAGTCCATTTGACCATAATGATTATGGTCTATTAATGTCCACATTTCTGGAATCGCTTTGGGTGGTGTGAAGTTACAGCTTTTGGGGTGATGCACTTTTTGTTTGAAAAGCAAACAAAAAATTGATAAAACAAATAAAGAAAATAAATGAAATGAAAAAACAAAACAAATAGAATAAAATAAAACAAAATAAATACACTCACATACACACCTTTCCGATTACTTTTATAGAAAAGATAAGCAAGAAAAGATATGTGTGTGTGTGTGTGTGTGTGTGTGTGTGTGTGTGTGTGTGTGTGTGGTGTGTGTGTGTGTGTGTGTGGTGTGGTGTGTGTGTGTGTGTGGTGTGTGGATCTATACAAGACATTTATAGCTCTGGCCAATAACTATTCACAACAAATACAATAGATTTTAAAAAAAGCGAATACAAAACAAACAGGAAAATAAAAAACCATTTGGAATATTGTGTACGTACGTCCATCTTTGCCAAAATCTTTGAGTTTTATTCTCGCCATTGCCATTACAAAAGCGTTGCACGTTTTCATGGCAGAGTCCTTTTTCTGCCTTATAGTCAAATTCTACTATTTTTTTAAGCAAAATCTTCAACTGATCATCGACATTATCATATCTTTTTTTCATTTTGTGTCCACCGTAAATTCAGCAGCCCTTTTTCCTTTAGTAGAATTAGTGCAAATCTTCTGATATCATATAATACTTTGTGATAGAATATTTTTTGTGGATGCATGTGCTTCTTTTTCCGCAGATTAGCCTTTCATTCTATACATTTTGGATCTTATCCATCACCTGGCATCCGTGCCATCAGTGTAACTGGAATTAATTCCGAGCTCTTATACAAGATCTTTAAAAAATCTGACACAGAAACTGAAAAAAATAATCGCATTAATCTGAATCACATTTCAAGATATAAGTAATTTTTTGTTGATAGTTGGTTGGTTGGTTGGTTGGTTGGTTAGTTGTCAGTTGGTTGGTTTGGTTGGTTGGTTTTGGTTGGTTGGTTGGTAATTGGATTGATTGATTGTTTGGTTGGTTGGTTGGTTTTTTTGGTTGGTTGGCTGGCTGGTTAGTTGGTTGGTTGGTTGGCTGGTTGGTTTGGGTTTGGGTTTTCTATTTTTAAAAACGTTGAGGTAAACCAATGAGAAAATCAAACGCCCCTTTCCAAGAGTCAAAATTTGATGAAACAAAACAATAAACTCATTAACCCTTTGACTCCCGTCCCAGTCCCATCAGCATCCTGCATTGTCAACCATGCTAGCAGAGCAAAAACTTAATCCATTGATTCTCTCACCCTATGCAGGAAGTTGGTGGAAAGGGTGCGGAAGTCAAAGGGTTAAGTGCGATAAAAAAAAAACAAAAAAACAACAACAACAAAAAAAACAACAACGGGTATCTTCAAAAGAGGTTTTGTGCTTTCGTCCTGGAACTTGCGTCCTCTGTCATTTCTGAGTCAGTTTCAGCCGCTGCACGACAGAGAACTCAAGATCCAGCAGCTGAACACTTACAAACAACCAGACAAGCCTGAAGAAGACCTTTGGATGAGGCCCTAAAACACATGACTGACACTAAGAATACTCTCCTGGAATAAACTTCCTCTCTCAGTCCGTCAGCAACCTACTTTTGTCTCCTTCAAGTCCGCTCTCAAAACTCACCTTTTCTCCTCCGCATAAAATCCTAACCCCCCTCTGCAGCCTGTCTCCGCTCGGGGGAATCACATGGTTTATAATATATAATTGTATATGCTATGCTCTCTATAATTTTCCATTGCTTTTATTCTTGCTTTTATTGCTTTTATTCTTTCTCCCTATTTATAGCCATGCGTGTGTGTGTGTGTGTGTATGTGTGTGTGTGTGTGTGCGTGCGTGTGTGTGCGTGCGTGCGTGCGTGCGTGCTTGCGTGTGTGTCTGCTTCAGCGCTTAGATTTGATTTTATCAAGAATTTTGCGCTATATAAATATTGTAATTATAATTATTATAAGCTTAGAGCTGATTTAACCCTTTGACTCCTGCACTCTGTCCGCCAGCATCCTGCATTGTCAGCCATGACAACAAAGCAAAAACGTAACCCTTCGCTCCCCTCGCCCTATCCACCAGTTTCCTGCAGGAAGCTGGTGGATAGGGTGAGGAAAGCAAAGGGTTGTAGTTTTTGCGGTGGTGGATAGTGTGCATGAGTCAAAGGCTTAACATATAACTCAGAAATGGGTATGTAGACTGATACAACGACTTGGCGATGTTCTTATGGAATGAAACTGATCCTTATCAAGCATCAGTGTGTTGAATTGTCTTCATTTCGGCCGCTCATGAGACTTTCATATGAACCAGCCAACACTCGTCCCCGAAGAAAGCCTTATAGACGACGAAACGTAGACAATTCATTGCAGAACTGACAAGCGGTTGAATCGAAAGCACGTAAAGAACAATCATACTACTGGGGAAACAAATAAACATAATTTTATTTCCTGAGATAATTGAAACGAAATCACCTGTTTCCCAATCTTTGTTTGTTTGTTTCATTTGCTTTCATTTCTTATGTTGTTTTTTCTCTCCCCGAAAGTCAGTCATTTATTGAAGTAGTTTCAAAGCAAAGGAATGTTTTCTTTAGTGTAGTCTTAAAATTGTGACTGTTTCTGACCAGACGATTTTCATCATCATTATCGTGTTGACTAATGAACAGTGTGAATCTTTTGGGCAATAAACAGGACGCAGCATAACACTAGATCATGGTTTCTATATTATGAAAAAAAAAAACACGATCAGGCAGGTTGAGATTCGTTCATTCCTTGATGAACACCAACCACTCGTTTTTTTTTCTGGTAAACTCGATGAGGACCTCCCGAAAGATGATCGTGGACAATAGCATCCTTACATTCTTCTGGCTGTCTTGACAGATGGCCATAGACAAAGTCATTGCAAGTAGGCTGACCAATACAAGATACATGCATCCTTTCAGTGTTGCCTACAGAAATCTCTATGTGGTTCATATGTACGGCAACTATTATTTTCTTTTTCTTATCCCGTAACCAGTTTGACTGTTGGGGGATCTGATGAAACAGCAACATACAGGATTGGCCTTATCTTTCTGTCTGCCTCTGTCTCTGACTGTTTATTTCTGTATCTGCCTTTGTCTATCTTTCTGTTAACTTTGTTTTTACTCACCACACTCTTTGTCTTTGTTCTGTCTCTGTCTTTCTGTCTCTTTATCTGTCTCTATTCCTCTCCCTCACTCCCTCTCCTCTCTCTCCCCTTTCCCTCTCTCTCTCCCCTATTGACCTATATGAGGGACTTGCACAGTGTTGTTTTCGATTCCCCAACACTTTTTCAGCTGTTGTAAGCAACATGTCTTTTATCTCTCTTAGTAGTTTGTATGTTGTGTGTCCACCTATTGGAGCTTTTCTACACTTTGTGAGTCCTCACAAAGTACTCTCATACCAGAAGCGGTGCAATATGTATGGTGACTGTGCGGGTCTGATTGTGGACTCGTTCACTGGCATTAGCAAGTCAGATCAGTGTACTGTGCATGAACTGCTTTGCTTCATTTCAAGCATTCTTAGCTGCCGATACACATGTGCCTACATCTGCTTAGAAAGGATGCAATCTTTTTATGTTAAAAATCATCATGATGCTTCTTAATTTTTCTTTTCATTATTTTTACTACACGTAAATTGAATGACCCTGCACACTGCGAGACACGATACAAATCTCAGCACAATGAAAAGACAGTTATTATGGTAATGTATAATTTCACGAAGTATCTATATTAACCATTTGTTTTATCATGAACACATGGAATCACATGGAATAAACAACACAACAACAAAACAAAACAACAACAAAAAACAACAACAAAAAACAAAAAAAAACAACAACAACAAAAAAAGGAAAGACCAGAGAAGCTGCCATTTCCCCTACAACCACTTTCCACTGCCAGAAACAACAAACAACAACAGCGAACCAGTCTCCGTGGTGTTGTGGTTAGCGCAATGGGCTACCGATGGGAAGGGTTTTGGGTTCGAATCCCCAAACAGTCCTTTCGAAAATCATTGTGGGGGGTTTTTTTTCCCGGGCCTTAACCGGGTTTTACGCAGAGTTGGGCGTGCAAAGGGTTCATTGGGAAGAACCCCGGGCCACACGTTTGGGTTTTATCCTTTTTGTGGGGTGCCCTCATTGGGGTGTTGCTCAAAAACTTTGACCAAACAGCGCAGATGTCTGCATCTTCTCGGGCCTGGGGTTTATGCCAGGAAAATGTTATGATAATAAGGGGTAAAGTACAGCCCTCTCACAGAGGCACAATCCCCGATGGAACCCCCATAGCATCTTTATTATATCCACATCGACATCATCATCACTTATGAAAAAACTGCGCAGCTTGTGGCAATAAGGTGGCGTTGAAAATGGGGAAAAAACAAACAAAAATTTAAAAAAAACAAAATTTAAAAAAAAAAAAACGAACAAACAAACAAACAAACACACAAACAAACAAAACAAAAAATAAAAGGGGAGCCAAAGGTAACCCCCCCTGAATTTGATGATCGTTAAAAAGGCCCCCCCGTTGGAACAACAAAAACTGGGGGGAGTGAAAAAAAATGGAACCCCGGGTTGTTCTGTCTTCTGCGAACTCAGCTGGTCTGACTTTAGACAACAGACAGAAGCACCGGGGACATTTTTTTTGTTTAAGATATATTTGATGGACTGATGACAAGCCCTGGGGCATGGAAAGAAACTAAATATGCATGTACACGTGTATAAGTATACATACGCATATACTTATACAATGTATTACGTGCACCTTAGTATAGAGAAAGAAACATTCTAGACTGTCAAAAAAATGTATCATGAAAGGAAACCCAGAGCTAGACAAGGATGTTGTCACATGTGCCTAATACATCCAGTGAAATCAACGTGAAAAAACTATGCTCTGTGTCTTCATACTTTGGAGTCTTCCTCAGCGTATCTCCAGGGTATTATTCTAGTGTACTCACATATCTTTTGTGCGGCTTTTTGGGGGGACTTGTTTCATTATTACATCCGTGACGGGACGCGACTATAGTCGTGAACGCCGAGCTTCACCTACTGCCGGATCGCGCTGAAGTCGTTTCGGTGATTATATGGTACAGAACTGGATGGCGGCTAAAAAACAATTTAAGTAATTGCTTTTAATTGCACAGATAAAGTCAGCATCCTTTTTTCATTAAGTACACAGGTTTTCGTGACAACTGGACTTCAATTCAGGCCTGCTACAGAGTTTTTTACAACCACTGGTTCTTTATTGGCGGCAGGCTCAGGCTGGCCGGAATGTTCAGGCAGAGGCAGGGACAGTCGCAATAGTGTTTAAGGTTTGCTTTCGCAAACTTTGACCAAACGTTGCCATTTACCTCTGAGTCCACGTGCTTCGTAATTTAGAGTAGTTGGGAGACGAGAGTTTATTGCCTTAATATCTCTTCATCATCATCAGGTGCCCTGCCGCATGGCGCTGGCGATCATGGACTTCGATCTGTCTCTATCTCTTGTTGCCCTCAAGCATCTCTTCACCCTCTTTGTCCCAGCCACCCCGCAAATCCGTCCACACATCCTCTCCTGGGTCCACCTGGTGCTCTCCTCCCTCCAGCCTCCCGTCGTGACCAGGTGCTCCAACCCCCCCTCCCCACAAAATGGCCTACAAATGTTGCCTGTCTTTTCCTAATCCTCCCTACGAATGATCCCCCCCGTGTTCTGCCTCCATCAAGGACTGTCTCGCCCCTTCCCCGCTGTCCATGGAACTCTCAACATTTCTCCTGAAATCCACATCTCGGCTGCCCTAATCCTTGTCCACGCCATCACAACCCTATAACAGTATTGGTTTCTATATAACATTCAAGTAACTGTCTTCCTGATGCCAAACCGATAGGTATCTGTTGGTAAGAAACGCTTCCCATCCTCTCGAATGCTGCCCTGGCGTGGCCGACTCCCCCGGCCACCTCCGACGCGCATCCGTTTGTCTGGTGAAACGATCGTTCCCAGGTATCCAAACCCATCAACCTGTTCTCATCGTTGTGCCATTTGCTGTTATTTTGCTTGAGGGGATTCCATGTCCTCCACCGATCACCATGACTTCTACCTCTTCCCGCCGCCCAGCCCCAACCCTCTACATCTTGCTCTCTACCCCAGCATATTCAAAAGGTTTTGTAGGTCCCCCTCACTCTCGCACCCAGCACGGTGCCATCTGCTCATCGGATGTTGTTTATCACCCTTCCTCCAACACCCCAAATCATGGTCTTCCTCTAGGCCCCCCATGATGCCTTCGCTGCAAGTGAAAACAGATCTGGTAACAAAACACAACCCTGTCTGACTCCTCCCTTGATGTCTTGGAAAGAGCCCATATCGTTTTCTATTCTCATTGCAGCCGTCTGCTCCAAGGCATTTTCCGACCACTCGCAGATCTTTTCCATCAATATTGATTCCCTCCAGTTGTCTGACCAATTCCTCTGTCCCACCACGAACGAAAGCCTTGGCATAATCAACAAAGCACGAATTATAAATCCTTGTCATCTCGATTGACCTCTCTATGTAACTCCCAGGATTGCATATGGCATTAACAGCTCCTTTCTTTTCTACAAAATCCACACTGTTCATCTGCCATTCCCCCCTCCCCCGACCCCATTCCTTGTCCTCATCATGACTATTCTTAAATAGGACTTTTGTTACATGACCCATACAAACCGACCGTTGGGATGGAGTTCACATTCCAATAGCCCCTGTCTTCTTGGGAGAAGAGCAATGAAAATTGACCCTGACATATCTTTGGGATCTTTCCAGTGTCATAAACTTCATCCAGGAGGACCGTCATCCTTCCAAAACCAAACTCCCCCAGGGCCCCATATCATCTCTGTAGTAACGCTGTCCAGTACCTGGGGCCCCACCCGGTTTCATCTTTTCCAGTGATGCTCTAAATTTATCTTATGTTTCAAATATACAGGACGATTGTGCACAAGGTCATGCGAAGAAATGTGCATAAAGTATACGAGGAAGCTCGAATATGTGTGTAATCTGTACTGAAAATCCTTAATGTTGCAATGTAAGTAATACAAATGCAACAAATACACAGTGCATTCATATATTCCAATATTTTTTATACTCACTTTTATGTGTAATTGTGAAAATTGTCCCTTTTTTTAATTTTAAAGTTCTTTTGTTAGTATCGTCTTTCTTATGTTTTAATTTTCGTTTTAATATAATATAGGTTAGCAACGGCAGATAAATAAATTGGCTTATGTGTTAACAGTAATACAATTGGAAAACAAGAATTCATTTCATGTCATTTTATTTCATGTGATCACTATTTCTGAATCCATCATCTCCAACTATTTTCATTATTGAGTACCATTCTTTGAAAACACAAATTTATCTTATGATATCTATTTCAAATACAGTTGTCATGCACGCAGCTACTCAACATGATATTAAAAGTTACGTGAGGCCTTAGTTTTTATTTTACAACAAATAACGTGATAAAAACAACTGATGCAATGTTTCTCGAAATTTGGTCCCATAACTGTAATAGATGAAGAAGTTAAAGGCACAGTTGAAGCTGATGTTAAAGAGATAAATCCTTAAGCCACAAAAAATTTTTATTTTGGTGTCTCCCTCCTGGTGTTAGCCAGGAATTACAATAAAAAGCGCCGAAGCCTAATAGTCGGGAAAATTTGCATACAATGAACAAAACGGAAGTGCCAACAATCATGCGAGTCACCGCGAGATTCGCTTAGAAAGTGAATAAGAAGCAGACGAAGCTGTCTCCCCCCATTGGTGACAGTTTCTTCATTCTGCCCACTGTGACGTGGGTTTACAGACGGTCAAACCACGTTGTAGAAGATCCTGGCAGTAACAACCCAAACACAACACTGAAACTTGAAATCAAAAATTGAATCGATGCTGGACATAAAAATGGACGTGGGTTAAACACCGAAATGAAGTGGTATTGTCTGCAGAATCAAACACACACACCACATCATCCCGGATTCCGGATACAAATATGCAACCCCCGGTGATATTTAAAACACCAATGTCCCCCAACGATATCGCCGTCTTCCTGGGGGACAAAAACATATTTCACAAGTAGAGGTTTGTAAACACAAAGGCACCTGTCAAACGCTACAAAGCGGACCCCAACTGGGATGATGGGCACTATAGAGTCTCCCACCGATCAAAAAAAAAGTTTCGGATGAAGAAAAGACTTGCTGGTCCCATCTCGCCCCCCTTCCCGATGATAAACATGGTAAGGACATCACTGCTGTAGCTGTACGAGACCTTTATGAACATGCAGTTAACAAGGGACAAAGTAAAGGACACATATTCATTCTTTCTTTAAACCCCTTTGGGGTCTGTAAAAAACCCAAACCATTTTTCACATATGTTGGTGGAGAAAGACACAGTGAACAGCACTGGCAGAAAATTCCTGTAAACACCTTTTTAAATGATGGCTTCGGTCTGCTCGGGACAATGCTTCCTGGTTGTCTGATGGGTAAAACTGTGCACCTGTTTCAGAACAACCTTCGGGTATTGAGACAGCATTGCTGATGGTCAGAGTAGTTTTTGGCGAAGGTGTTGAGTGAAGAGGGAGACCTGTTCTAACTCGTTCATTATGATTTGAATTTTGGTGGTTCTTTCTTTGAAAATATGGACTATGCCTGGATGTATAAATTATATCCTCCAAACAAGGAACAAGACGAGAAAACGTTTTGGGTTTATACGCCCAACCTAAACGTTTTGTTTTTTCCCCACATATTGGAAGTCATTTGATTTTAAAAAAAATTTTTGTAAGACACAGCAGGCAGAAAAAGAAACTTTTTTTTTTCGCTCGTCAAAGGACCAATTTAATATATTTTATTTTACTGTCCAGTCTTTCAAATTTTTAAAAAGTCACAGAGATTTACTGCAATGGCGATTTTGTTGTTTCAAGCAAAGAGGTGATTCATAGAAAAACGGGCAGAAAGAAGAAAAAAATAAATAAAAGAAAGTCATAACCAAATTTTTTAAGTTACGATGAACACGCTAGTTTCAAATGTAACTTTCACAACATTCTTCTTGTTTCATCTGAAAACTCATATTATAACTCAAAGTTACGAATGGCCCTCGTTGTTTTTGCTAGAAGTGCGCAAAATGAAGCACTCTCCGAGTTTGGAGTAAGGGTTATTATACATTTATATAATTTACTTTAGCGCAAATAGCCAACATTAAAAAGATAATGGAGGAATGAAGAAGAGTGAGAGAGAGGGGGGGGGGGGGGGGAGATAGATAGACAGACAGACAAACAGATTGATTGATAGATAGACAGACAGACATATGTACTAATTATTTGATTTATCCTATATATTTATCCCAAAAGAGAGAGGTTTCATTAGTGTGCGTGGTTTTTTGCGTGTGTGTATATGCGTGTTTTTGTGTGCGCGTGAGAGAAGAGTGGGGAGAAAGAAAGGGAAAAAAGGAGAGTGAGAGGAGAGAGAGGAAGAAAGAAAGAGAGAGAAGAAGAGAAGAAGAGAGGAGACAGAGAGATGTGTTTTAAAATTAGCATACACCAGTGCTTTTTATTAAAATATCTTACAATTTTTTATATATATTTTTTATAATATTTATTTATACATATATTATATATGCATTTATATACTTTTACTTATATATAAAACATATGTGTATATAATATATGTATGTATGTATGTAAAGTATGTAAGGGATGTATGTATGTATGTATGTTGTTTATGTTTGTATGTATGTATGTATGCATATTCCTTACCTTCAATATGCAGGTGAAATCTCTGTGATGAACAGAAATTAAAGATGATGAAACAATTTGATAAAAACAATTGATCATCAATTGGTGCAGTTACATTTGTAATTGCCCATTAATGAATCGGATTTTAAAAAAGACAAAGTACGTTTGTGTGACAAAGGGTATGTGAGTACATGTGTGTGCAGTACAGACAAAACATGCAGAATCTTCTCTCTCTCTCTCTCTCCTCTCTTCTCTCTCTCTCTCTCTCTCTCTCTCTCACTCACTCACTCACTCTCTGTCTGCCTGTCTGTCTGTCTATTCTTCTCTCTCTCCCCCTCCCTCCTCTCTCTCTTTCCGCCCCTCTGTCTGTAGTCTGTCTGTCTGTTTTCTGTCTTTCTGTCTGTCTCTCTTTATCTTCTCTCTCGCTCTCGCTCCCTTCTCTCTCTCCTCTCTCTCTCTCTCTCCTCTCTCTCTCTCTCTCTCTGTGTTTGTGTTCGAACGCCCGCGGGGTGTATGATGTATGTATTTTGTATGTTATGTATGTATTATTTTGCATGTTTGTTTTTTGGGTTTGTGTGAATTGGGGCGTATGTGTGGTGTGTGTTGTGTGTGTGTGTGTGTGTACTTGTGTGTTGTTTTGTGGAGAGGAGGGGAGAGGAGAGGAAAGAGGAGAGAAAGGGGAGGAGAGGAATAGGATGGAGGGTTAGGTAGGGAGAGGGGGGAGAGGGGGGGGGGGGAGGAGGAGGGAACTGGGGGGTGCTCCTTACTTAGTCGTGGGGGGGTGGGCATGTTTCCGTAAGTAGTCCCAATCGGCTGTGGGGTGGGTGGTGGTCGGGTCGAGTGGGTGTCGTGGCGTGTGTGTGGGTCCTCTTCTGGGTGTGTGAAAAAGGTGTGTAGGTGGTGTCCTGTTTTTTTTTTTTTTACATAGGAACGGGTCTTGGGGGAGGCTACATAAGTTGGCGAGTTCAGGACCCCCCATGGCAATTTGCAAAGTGAAAAATCATTATGAAGCTGGTCCTATGGCATAAACCCGGGAAAAATTCAGGAATTCATTTTGGGGTGGGTAAGTTTTCATGTTTTCCACAAATTTTTTTCAATATCTTTTTTTTTATTTTACATTTTTTCCAAAACTGAATTTAATCGGTTTTTTTTTTTTCGGAAAAGGGATTTTAAGGACTGTGATATTTTTGAAATCTCGATTAGTGAGCAAGAAGAATTTTTTTTAAAGCCTAATAATCAAGATAGTTTTCAAAATAAAAAAGAATGACAAAAACACAGTCGACCATCAAACTGGTTTTAAAGGACACCACCCAACTCTTGACTTATGTTTGCATTGTTAGCGCTTGTCAGAAACTGTTCGCTAATAATATGAAAGTACTCGTGGCATTTATTGATTCCGAAAAAAATGTTGATTCGTTTAAAAAAAAAATTTATTTGGATTTTCCCTCCAAAAAAAAAACAAAACGTCACTATATCAATGTTCAGAAGCATGTATGACATGGTTAAAATCTAGATTTCCGATGCGGTACCAAACTTATAAAATTTTGCAGCAGGGGCTAAACAGGGGGGAAATCATGCAGCAGGCTATTTTTTTCTTTTCATAAATGAGGCCGATAAGCAATGAGGTAGGTGCTGTTCTGTTCCGAGGCTCTTTCAAAATATTAATTCTTTTTTTTTAGCAGACGATTTTTTTTCTTTTCGGCAAAAAAAAAATTCATTGGACCAACTGTTAACAGTTTTCAACGTGCAGCAGTGCACTCTTCTAAAGATCCCAAAATGGCTTTAAAAGTAGGTAGGGCCCCCAAAAATTCAAAATTTTTTGTTTGTCACCCTAAGAGAAAAACTTAATAGCATTTTAAAGGGGCACACAACACTGAATATCTCTGCCAATTTTTAAACTTCCTATCAATGATAGGTCAAAAGTTATGAGCATTTAATGTAAAAAATGCAAGAAAATGGCACAATTAGCGATTGTTAAGAACAACCACATTTTTATGGCTTGATAATGGGAGACTTGTATACACAGATAAACCAGTGAAAATGATAAAACCAAAAACGTTTATACTACTTACATTGTAAGAATATTTTTTCCTGGGGTAGGCACAGCCATAGTTTTTCATCCAAGATACTTCTAAAATGAGGATAAACACATTTCTCGCAGGCGGAATAAAGATGACATGTAGAGGAGAGAAATCAACACCAATAGTTAAACAAGCCATATCCAACAACTACTGATGCTACAGACTAATTTCAAGTTACCCTTTTGCTCAGAATAAAGAGTAGACTTGAATTTCACATCCTCAGGCTTCAAAAGTAAGTTCTAAAGTAGTCAATAATATATCCTGAAACACAACCTGTTTTTACATATGGAAATCTTGGTAGTATTGTTCGCAAATGGCTCATTCAGTACACCTAAGCCCCAAGCTGAAATACACCATCGAAAAAATAAACAGTAGCTTGGAAATACACCAATCAAGAAAAAAATCTAACAGTGTTTTTCATAGTTGTATTTGGACCAGAGAGCATGAGCTTTCTTTTTTTCTGTCTTCGACTTGGTCAGACACACGTCCGCCTACCAGATTTCATATGGAAAATCACTGAAAAAAATGTCACCGTGATGCTCAGGTTATTTTCCAATGTCACCAGGACTCAGGCCATCTTAAATACTTTTGCAGAACTACTATGACTGAGGAAAGTCACTGCAGCTGTATTTCGTCTTTGATGCTTAGCTACTTGGCCCATGTAGTTTGCAAGGCTCTCCTCGCTCATCACTGTAAAACGCAGCAACAGTCTGTCAAGGCCCATTGACTTGAAGTCCATGCCACATCATGTTGCTACTTCCTCGTCTTCTTCGTCCTGATGCATCTTCCACAAGTGCTTCATCTGTTCTTCTTTCATCTTGATTCTTGTCCTTCATCTGATCTTGTCCACCTTTCTTCTTCCTCCCTCTTCAGACTCGTATTGTTGTCTTGGTTGGCGATGCTCGTGTGCAGGGACGCAATAAACTTACAATCCCCCTGGGGACTATCCACCTTGCTCTCATAGGTCAGTCAGGACTTGTCATCAAGATCTTGGAGCTTGCCCGTTACCTTTTAAATGCTTGGCCACAAAGAATTCCTTCCGATCCCGGGAAATTTGGGTTTTTTCCTTCAACCCAGCAGCTGCAGGAAAAAACCGGGTTTTTGGGAACTGGATCTCGGGCAATTTGGGGGGTTTCTCCCCGGCCCTTTCGGGGTCAAAACGAGTAGCAACGCTGTCAGCGGGTCATCTTTCTGAAAAAAAACATCAAATTGCGCTTAGAAATGAGAAGAAAACCTTTTAAAGAAAGCGAATACACAATTTTGGAAAACCCGGAAAGGTGAAGGTTGTCTTTCCTTTAACAACTTTCGCGATCTCATTGCCGAAGAAAAAATCTCAAGTTCATAATTAAAAAAACAAACATCGAGCCTTTTTAAAAAAAAAATTGGTTTTTTAAAACACATTTCTTTAAATTTCCATTTCATAAACCCGTACAAAATACGTTAAAGATATTTCAGTTTTTCCCAGCCAACTCAAGTCACTCAACCCCAAAGGTTTCGCTTTCTTAGGTAATCGTATGCGGTGCCCTAGGAAAAACATTCATTTCATTCTTTTCCTCTCAAAAAACAAAAGCGAAAAATTTTTGCAGAGGCGGGCGAAAACCCCTATAAAATTTTTAAAAAATTTGATTTTTTCTTCCCGACTAATTGGCGATTCTCAAAAACACAAGACGATAATCCAGGCGAGAGCAGCGCTCGTAAAGGTGCCTGACCCCAGCCGCCATCTTTTCACTCGGAGCGGCACTCGGTTTCCCGTTTCACATTTTTCCCAAAAACAAAGCGCGTCAAAGTGCAAGTCGTCCCCCATTTCAACAGTGCACTTTTTAAAAACTTCAAAGTTAGTTTAATTTGATATAAAAATTGAAGCATCTTGGGTAAACAGTTTTTCCCCCGTTTTCGGGTCTCAGAAAAATTCCTTGTTTTCAAATCGCGTTTTTTAAAGGGGTTTTTACAAGGCTGTTGCAAATAAAAAAGACCAATGGAATCGCTGGAAATTGGAGTTTCCAAAGGCGCTAGTTTAAAAATTTGACACAGCAAAAAATGCCCAAGCGATCGCCGTGTTTCTGACCACACTCCCTTTTTAACGCGCTGACCCAGTGTTAGTCATGGCGGCTCGGGTCGGAGCAAAGACAACAGCAACCCCCTTGTTTTTAACCCCCAAGCCTTCAAAGTTTTTTATTTTATTGTAAAACAAAAAAAAAGTGTTGTGAGCAGAAAACAAGCTTTATTTCAGTATATTTTTTTTTAAAAATTTACTAAAAATTTTAAAACAATTTAAAGAAAATCAAAAAAAACACTCAAATGCTAAAAGCAAGCCGATGCTGACTGCTGCCACTGCAGAAGCGGACCTATCTACTAAAAGTTAAAAACTTTAAAATTTCGAGAGGGTTTTGTACTTGGATGCAGGGGAAAGATGGACCCCTATGGCAGAAATGTAATGACTGTGGTCATCGTGTATAAGTATTCAAAACTATTGTTATTTACTCATCTGAATTTTGTTGTTGCACGCAAGAATTTTTTAAGCGAGCTAAACAATTTTTTGCTTCGCATCAAAGCAGACGGGTTTCCCCTATTTTCAATGATATATATCTAATTTTTGTTTGCTCTTTAATTATTTGATTTTCAAATGCAGTCTGTCGTAAAATGTGGTTTTGAGTTTTAGGATTAAACAAGGCTGCAATTCATTGTGAAGCAGTTCACACATTTGCTTTGAAATTTGTTTGATATACATGTATATAGGCATGGGGGAGAGAGAGAGAGAGAGAGAGAGAGAGAGGGGGGAGAGAAGAGAGGAAGAGGAAGATAAAGGAGAGAGAGGAGGAGGAGAGAGAGGGAGGGAGACGAGACAGACAGACAGACAGACGAAGACAGAGACAGAGTAGTGGTGTGTGTGGTGTGTGTGTGTGTGTGAGAGAGGAGAGGGGAGAGAGTGTGAGAGAATGGGAGAAAAGTAGGGGGAGAGGTTGCCACACGTTATCACAGAGAGGCCCGTAAGGAGTTTTGGGAATCTCATTCAAGGCTTCTCAGCGCCATTCAGTAGGCCAACCCTGACGATTCCTTTGAGAACAACCCGCCATTCTCTGTTAAGTTGTTCATTTTCCTTTATTTAATGCTATATGATTGAAGTCTCATAGTTTATCAAAACGTCCTTTCCTGTCATTATGGACTGTTCTCGCCTCGTGTGTGTATTTTTTTCGACTATATTTCTATCAGTTGTTTGGTACTTACATTGTTCCGTATAGTTTAGAAATCGGTTAAGCTTATGACATTCCAACTTGCAAATATGTTAAATTTAAAAGACGATTCCCATCTAACCGGCACAGGCTGGACCCTAACCAGGGAATTATTTTGTACGTTAAGCATCAACCTGTAATATAGAATCTGACCTGTTCGCTGCTTGTCTTAATGCTTTAGCTATTCTGGTGGTGTCAGTGTATTTTAGGTGCCCCCCCCCCCCCATTCCTGTTCAAAACTTTTCCGGGTTTTGGGGTTTGCACAATTTTG
>JAPXFY010002074.1:0-12500 GCA_030674185.1 Monoplex corrugatus
CTGTTTTGGCTTGGCCGATTCTGCTGGCTATTTCTGATGTGTATCTGCCATGTGGTGAGATGACCGTTCCCAGATATTTAAATTGTGATAGGAATATGTTCATGTTGACAGTAACATGACGTGGCTATCATCACCAAGAGCTCGGCACACTGTAGGTGGCGGCATACTCATGATGGGAGTGTGACGACCTTTAAGCTGGTTTTGTGATGGAATAGTCCAGTGCAGACGAGGACGTGACATCTGCCAAAAGCCCCTGCATACTGACGGTGGCCTCACATACTCGGAAGGGAGTGATTCCATTTTCAGGTTGGTTTTGTGATGCGAAGTCCAGTACTTACCATGACATGACGTTCATGATGATCCCAGCACACTGTAGGTGGTAGCATACTCTGGATGTGAGCGCAAAGACCTTCAGGTTGATGTTGTGATGGGAATAAGTCTTGTTCTGACGATGAAGTGAAATCTCGACTTATAGCCCAGCGTACCAAAGATGACCTTACACTTGAGGAAAGTGATCCCACCTTCAGGTTGATGTTGTGATGGGAATAAGTCTTGTTCTGACGATGAAGTGAAATCTCGACCTAAAGCCCAGCGTACCAAAGATGACCTTACACTTGAGGAAAGTGATCCCACCTTCAGGTTGATGTTGTGATGGGAATAAGTCTTGTTCTGACGATGAAGTGAAATCTCGACCTAAAGCCCAGCGTACCAAAGATGACCTTACACTTGAGGAAAGTGATCCCACCTTCAGGTTGATGTTGTGATGGGAATAAGTCTTGTTCTGACGATGAAGTGAAATCTCGACCTAAAGCCCAACGTACCAAAGATGGCCTTACACTTGAGGAAAGTGATCCCACATTCAGGTTGTTTTTGTGATGTGAATAATTGTGTACAGACAATGACGTGAAATATCTGCTAAAATATCTGACCTTGCGCTTGAGGAAAGTGATCCCACCTTCAGGCTGGTTCTGTGATGGGAGTAGTCTAGCGTTGACAACGATATGTCGTCTACCAACAACCTTGTATACCTAGATAGCCTCACTAGTAGGGGAATGACCCCATCTTTAGTCTGGTTTTGTGACTGGAATAATCTAATGCTGCCTTGCTCATGTTGCTTTCTGTCATTTAACTCTTTTCCCGCCATGGTCGCAATCAAGCCACTTCCCGTACCACCGCCATGGTCGCATTTGTGCGACTTGGGGGGGGGGGGGGTGTCATGTAACCGATAACTTTTCACGCGGGTACATAGTTTCTGTCAGCTCCACTGGTTAATGCAGGCGACTGTGCTATTTTTAAACTTTACCCAGCGACCTAGTTTTTCAGCGGTAAGACCGAAGTGTGGCTTTGTTAACCGTCGGAATTTACGTCACGTTTTCTCCGAAGCGTTTTCTCCAAAATGGCTGCAAATCGACACGCATTGTCTACCACTCCGAGTAGAATAAGCAGACAGCTGACTTTGTGTGTAGATTTTCCACTGCTTTTCCTCTTTTATTATAATGACACATAGCGCACAACTCACGAAATAAGGTCAGTAGTACAACTAATAAACCATATGAAAAAAAATTGCTTGTTTTTCTTTATAATAAGATTATCTGTGGAATAATCAACAAAGCACATAAACATAAGCAAGCATTCATACATAAATACAGCATCTGCCCTTTACACAGCAAAAAAAATGTAAGTGAAAATCTTTAATAGTCTTTGAGATATAAGCTTTTTAAAATGCATACTGCGCCGCAAAATTGGATGCCCAAAATATATTGGCGCTGAGGAGTACAGTTTCTGGAGAAACTTGGCGGCGAAAGAGTTAATCCTGTCATTTTCTGCTTTGCTGGTCCATTCACCTGTATGTATTCGACATCCACCAACAGCCTAGTATACCGTAGATAACCTTACTCGTAGGGCAGTGACCCCAACTGTCTGGTTTGTGATTGGAACAATCTAGTGCTGCCTTTTGCCTTTGCTTTCTGTTATTTGTTCCTGTCATTTTCTGCTTTGCTGATCCATTCTCCTGTATTTGTTCGATAAAGTCTTACATACTGTCTCTTAGGATTCATCATTGCGTAATGTATTGACCGTATTTTTGGCCCTAAGGAAATGTGGTAAATCAGTTGTAGGTAATTTTGTCCAGTTGTCATATGTTTTAGTGTTCTTAGTTAAGTCTACATCTGTATTTAGGAATTTTTTTATGAGACGAAAACGCAAGAGAGAGAGAAAAGGTACACGATGATAGAAATAGTGAAGTACGAATTTAAAACAGCTATAAAACATTACATTGACATGAAATTCTAACTCATACGAGAAATTAGGCAGGAACTTGTTTTAATGAATTTTCCGTTATGTGAAGTGTTTAGGCTTTAAAACCAGAACTATTTAGGCTGTGAAATATACATGGATGAGCTTTCAATTTGACAAAGTACGTGGAATGTTCCTGTATGCAAAAATAAATGTTCGAGATACAAATTTAAAACAGGGAAGTGGTGTGGCTTTAAGCATACATGTAGACAAAAGGAACAAAGGGATTGATAAGAGGTGCCCTCATACCAAGGCATCATACTGTTTACCCGAGGAAAGCAACTCACTGTTTATGTGGGAACATTTTTCTTGTGCACCTCTCCCCCCTCCCCACTGTTCCCTTACAAATATCGCACACACACAGAGACAGAGACAGAGAGACAGATAGAGAGACACAGAGAGATTGATTGATTTGATTTGATTTGATTCAGTTTTACGTCAGCACCCACCTCAGGTGATATGGCCGACGGGGATAACCATCCCAGGAAAATGGGGGCAATGGGGGACTTATCTAATCCTATACTGACACCACCAGAACAACAATGATGCTAAGATGGGACAGTGAGAAGGCCAGATTTAATGTAGCGCACCCCGGGATTCGAACCCACAACCATTAGCATGTGAATCCGACGCTCAAACCAACTGAGCTACAGAGGCCCGCAGACACAGAGAGATAGAGGTAGAGAGACACAGAGAGAGACAGAGACAGAGAGAGAGACAGAGAGAGAGACAGACAGAGAGAGAGACAGAGAGAGAGACAGACAGACAGACAGACAGAGACAGACAGACAGACAGACAGAGAGAGAGAGAGAGAGAGTTAGGCGTTGGCATTGTAATGGTGAACAAGGACAACAACAAATACACACAGTGGACGTTAATCCATCCAGAAAAAACGAGATTGATAAGTAATTCTGTGACATAATAGACATGATCGTGGACAATACAGACGCACTAAATCATTGAAAATGGCACTGTTGCTTTCTCTATAAACATTGTTCAGTTGACTGAGATGGAAATATGACAGTTCAGAGTTACGTCATTGCCCTCATCATCATCATCATCATCATCATCATCATCATCATCATCATCATCATCATCATCATCATCATCATCATCAGGTGCCTTGCTGCATGGCGTTGGCGATTATGGACTTCCATTTGTCTCTATCACTTGTTGCCTCAAGCATCTCTTCCACCCACCTTGTCCCAAGCCAATTTGCAAGTCTGTCTAGTATCTTCTCCCTGGGGCTACCTGGTGCTCTCTTTCCCTCCAGCTTTCCCGTTGTGACCAGGTGCTCCAATTCCCCTTTCCTTATAAAATGGCCTATAAATGTTGCTTGTCTTTTCCTAATCTTCCTTATGAATGATCTGCTTCCATCAAGACTGTCTCGTTTGTTTTCTTTTGCTGTCCATGGAACTCTCAACATTCTTCTCAGAAACCACATCTCGGCTGCCTCAATCTTGTTCTGGCTTTGCTTGTTGACTGTCCACACCTCACAACCGTACAATAGTATTGGTTCTATACAACATTCAAGAAATCTCTTCCTGGTGTTAACTGATAGGCATTTGTTGGTAAGAATGCTTTTCATCTTCTTGAATGCTGTTTTGGCTCGGCCGATTCTGCTGGCTATTTCTGATGTGCATCTGCCGTCTGGTGAAATGATCGTTCCCAGATAATTAAACTTATCAACCTGTCTCAAGGTTGTGCCGTTTGCTGTTATTTTGCATGAGGGGATTTCATGTTTTTTACTGATCACCATGACTTCAGTCTTCCTGCTGTTTAGTTCCAACCCCTTACCTTTGCTTTCTATTTCAAGTATATTCACAAGGTTTTGTAGGTCCCTTTCACTTTCTGCAATTAGCACGGTGTCATCTGCCCTCACTCATTAGAAAAGTATTTTCCCTGTCAGTGGGTAGATGAGATGTTAGAGAGGGGGAATGTGGGAGAGGGAAGGGAATGGGTAGGGGGAACCTTCACTCCCTCCCTCCCCATCCCCTTCTTTTCCCTGTTAGGGTAGGGAGGAAGGGAAGGTTCAGAGAGGGGGGAAGGGGATGGAGAGGGAGGGAGTGAAGGTTCAGAGAGGGGGGGAGGGGATGGGGAGGGAGGGAGGGAGTGAAGGTTCAGAGAGGGGGGAAGGGGATGGGGAGGGAGGGAGGGAGTGAAGATTCAGAGAGGGGGAAAGGGATGGGGAGGGAGGGAGGGAGTGAAGGTTCAGAGAGTTGGGAAGGGGATGGGGAGGGAGAGAGGGAGTGAAGGTCCAGAGATGGGGGAAGGGGATGGGGAAGGAGGGAGGGAGTGAAGTTTCATAGAGGGGGAAGGGGATGGGGAGGGAGGGAGGGAGTGAGGGTTCAGAGAGGGGGGAAGGGGATGGGGAGGGAGGGAGGGAGGGAGGGAGTGAAGTTTCAGAGTGGGGGGAAGGGGATGGGGAGAGAGGGAGTGAAGATTCAGAGAGGGGGGAAGGGGATGGGGAGCGAGGGAGTGAAGATTCAGAGAGGGGGAAGGGGATGGGGAGAGAGGGAGTGAAGGTTCAGAGAGAGGGGAAGGGGATAGGGAGGGAGGGAGGGAATGCTTTGAACAGTATGTGTGTATGTTTCGGATATTACGTCTTCGTTTCTTTCTGTTTCAGGTGAGATGTCCCCCTTCCAGACACCTGGACATGATGGTGGAGCCGTTACCAACAACAGTGGCCATCTTCTGAGCTAAAAGTACATGTAAGTGCGTGTGTCTGTGCGTATGTTTGATATTGATGCTTCATTTTTTTGATGTGTGTGTGGTGGGTGTTGTTATGTTTCCATAAGCCAGACAATGACATGGCTTACAGGAGTTTTAACGTGTATTTTTTTGGACAGTTTGCGTGCGTATACACATCAAAAGGAGGGGTCTAGGCAGGGACAGGACTGTCCATTGTTGAGCTGGGAGATTGAGAAAAAAAATTCCATCCTTGCCCCACTAAGCAGACCTTGCCAATGCATATAGTTCTGCGCAAGGCTTAGTGAGTCTGCTGGGTAGTTGCTGGTAGATTTGGGTGGGAGCGGGTATGGAATTGTCCGAGTGTGATGAATCCGTCTTGAACAAACTCCAAACAACTCGAAACTCTTGGCAGATCGAACCCAGAACCTTTCTATTGGAAGTCAGTCATTTACCCACTAGACTGTTATGCCCATTGTGTTAGTTTGAAGTTGTTGCTGTTAAAATTGTCATAGCATTGAATTATGCATTGTAGGTTGTGTCATTGATAGCTTGTACAAAGTGTGAGTGATGCCATGTAATTAGTTTTTATAAGTCTTTTTTTGAATTAGTTTATGAAGGACATTTAGACTGAAATCTTCAGCTCTGTTGATATACGATACTTTGAAGATTTAAGTTGTTTTAGTTGTAATATGTATGAGAAACCTAAAAGAAGACCCTGGATTAAAGGTTGGAGGGAAAATGATAAACAACATTCGATATGCAGATGACACCGTGCTAGTTGCAGAAAGTGAAAGGGACCTACAAAACCTTGTGAATATACTAGAAATAGAAAGCAAAGGTAAGGGGCTGGAACTAAACAGCAGGAAGACTGAAGTTATGGTGATCACTAAAAAACATGAAATCCCCTCATGCAAAATAACAGCAAATGGCACAACCTTGACACAGGTTGATAAATTCAAATACCTGGGAACGATCATTTCATCAGGCGGCAGATGCACATCAGAAATAGCCGGCAGAATCGGCCAAGCCAAAACAGCATTCAAGAAGATGACAAGCATTCTTACCAACAAATGCCTGTCAATTAACATCAAGAAGAGAGTTCTTGAATGTTATATAGAACCAATACTGTTGTAAGGATGCGAGGCGTGGACAGTCAACAAACAAAGCCAGAACAAGATTGAGGCAGCCGAGATGTGGTTTCTCAGAAGAATGTTGAGAGTTCCATGGACAGCAAAGAAAACAAACGAGACAGTCTTGATGGAGGCAGACACAAGTAGATCACTCATAAGGAAGATTAGGAAAAGACAAGCAACATTTATAGGCCATTTTATGAGGAAGGGGGATTTGGAGCACCTGGTCACAACGGGAAAGCTGGAGGGAAAGAGAGCACCAGGTAGACACAGGGAGAAAATGCTGGACGGACTTGCAGAGTGGCTGGGGACGAGGAAGGTGGGGGAGATGCTTGGGGCAACAAGAGATAGAGGCAGATGGAAGTCCATGATCGCCAACGCCATGCGGCAGGGCACCTGATGATGATGATGTATGGGTAATAAACTTACACGTGTTCTATATATGACTGTTTGTTCCTTTTTTGGGTCATGTTATTTGTGTTTAATGTGAGGTCTAAAAGTATGGGAATGGGGGTGTACGGTATTATTTGTCATTGGGTATTTTTAGGTATTACATCTTTTTTTTTCTCCTTTTCTGTTTGCAGATATAATTTCCCAGGAAGACAAGGAGGAGGATGGAGTGATCTGAGCCGAGATACGGGAGGTGGAGGTAGTAGGTATAAGCCATTTGACAATTTTAGGAATTGTGTTTCTCTTTTGTTGTTGTTTTTGTTGTGCAGTGGGACTGTTTCTGGTCAGTTTGACATTTCATTTGTTTGACTAGATCCTTTCCATTTGCTCATTTGAGTACGATTGGAGTTTTGACTGTGAAAATACGCTTTTGTTGATCATTTGCTATAGATAAAGGTATGAGCACTACTTTAATACCAAAGGAAATAAGAGGGAAGCAGGGAGAATTTTAAATATCAACTAAGTAACATAACTCTTGAGAGTCACGGAATTATCTCCCATGTAGAATTTCTCAAACCCAGCACAGTTTGCGCTACCCATTCAGCTAGCATAGACGCAGCCGCAAAGCATAAAGTGATAAACTCAGAACATTCCTTAAAAAAAAGGAATGCCCAGGTTACCCATATACCCTGCAACTACGCTACACAAAACCACGATGATCAACTTCTTGATTACTACTGCCTCTTACCTGGAAATCTCATCATTCTAGGTGACATCAATGTCCACTATGACAACACTCACCGTTATGACACAAGACATATTGTCATCAACTCTCTGTCCAATCACAATATGACTCAGCACATTTCTGAACCAACCCATCAAAAAGGTCACATTCTTGACTGGATCATTTCTCGTGATCACCACAATTCAGCTACTGATAACTGCTTAGTTCTTTCTACCCGTCTAACTTCAGCCCTTCCATCTGACCACTCTGCAATTCTCTGTTCTCTTGACATTTCTCCTCCTTCCCGTACCATGCGCACAGTGACTCGACACAATCTCAAATCTATCGACCTCTCCACATTTTCATCTGATGCCTTCCGTCTCCTTTCTGAAAAGTCACATAACCTTGCCGATGAATTCTATACTACTCTCCACCATCTTCTGGACACTCATGCTCCAGCCACAACCCGTCTTTTACCTGACCGCCCCCCTACCCCCTGGCTCACTCATGAGATTGCCTGTGCAAAACGTGCCCGCCGCAGAGCAGAGCGCCGCTGGCGCAAATCCAAACTCACTGTACATAGGCAACTTTTCCAAGCCTCTAAAACAAAAGTATCCACCCTCATTGCATCTGCAAAAACAAGCTATTTCCAAAACAAAATCCTGAATGCCTCTTCTTCAAAAGAACTCTTTACAACCATGGATCATCTCCTTGGCACACGAAAAGATTTACCTCTCCCAACAAAACACACAAATGAAGAACTCCCATCTGTATTCTCCAAGTATTTCACCACCAAAATACAAACTCTTCGTGACAGGCTTGACAGGACACCCTGTCAACCATGCCCACCTAACCCTTCCTTCTCTGGCACACCTCTTACTACTTTTACTCCAGTCTCACAAGAAGAAATTCTCAACACAATCAGATCCATGTCGTTCAAAACCTGCGAACTGGATCCTCTTCCAGGTTCTCTCTACTCTGACTGTCTCCCTACGCTCCTCCCATTCATCACTGACATCATCAACACTTCTCTCCAAACTGGAACTGTCCCAGATTCTTTCAAGTCTGCTATTGTTCACCCTCTCCTCAAGAAATACAATTTAGACCCAAATGAACTGAAAAATTACCGGCCTATCTCTAATCTCTCTTTCTTGTCAAAACTGCTTGAAAAAGTTGTCTTCAACCAACTGAACTCTCACCTGTCTGCCAACAATCTCCTCAATCCTTTCCAGTCAGCCTACCGCCAGTGCCATAGCACTGAAACTGCCTTCGTACACATTCTCAACAATCTCCTCCTTGCAACTGATACTGGCAAAGTCTCTCTCCTCACACTCCTTAATCTGTCTGCAGCCTTTGATACCATTCATCATGGTATTCTCCTTTCTAGACTTCATCATACTGTTGGCATCTCTGACATTGCTCTCTCTTGGTTCACTTCATATCTATCAAACAGAAAACAAACTATTCTCATCAATGGCACTTACTCTCAACCTGCATACCTGACCTGTGGTGTTCCACAAGGATCTGTCCTTGGCCCTGTTCTTTTCACTCTTTACACCTCCCCCCTGTCCACTATCATCAACTCCCACTCTATAAAACACCACTTCTATGCTGATGACACCCAACTTCAAGACAGTGACTCACCTGACAATATACAGCGCCTCCTGACTCGCACCTCTGAGTGTTACTCGGACATTAAAAATTGGATGACATACAACAAACTTCAGCTAAATGATGACAAGACAGAAGCTATCCTCATTGGCACCCGTCAGAAACTTTCTCAGCTGCCTCCTCTTTCTCTCCCATTATGTAACACATCAGTCCCAATTTCTGATTCAGCTAAAAACCTTGGTGTCTGCATTGACTCTACCCTCTCCATGAACAACTTTGTTTCTCAAACTGCCAGATCTTGCTACTATCACCTCCATCGTATAAGCCTGATCAGGAAGTATCTCTCTGTGGAAACAACTGCAAAACTCGTTCTCTCCTTCATAATGTCTCGCATTGACTATTGCAACTCACTCTTGTCCGGTCTTCCTGCCTCCACCACTCATATCCTACAGCGCATTCAAAACAATGCTGCACGCCTTGTACTCAAAAAGAAAAAAGCTGACCACATATCTCCTCTCCTGGCTCCCTGTATCAAAGCGCATACAGTACAAACTAGACACCATGTGCTACAAAAGCCTCAATAACGCAGCCCCCGATTACCTGTCAAGCCTACTTGAGATCTATGTTCCCTCACGTACCCTCCGCTCTGCCTCCGATCCTCTGACTTTTCACTTTCCACGCACTAAGCTCAATACCTATGGTCCACGAGCCTTCTCTGTTTCTGGTCCACTCTCCTGGAACAAACTTCCTCTCTCAGTCCGTCAGCAACCTACTTTTGTCTCCTTCAAGTCCGCTCTCAAAACTCACTTTTTCTCCTCTGCATAAAATCCTGACCTCACTCAATTCTCTCTGCAGCCTGTCTCCACTCGAAGGGGAATCACATTGCAATATATAATTGTATATAACATGCTCTCTATAATTTTCCATTGCTTTTATTCTTTCTCCCCATTTATAGCCGTGTGCGTGTGTGTGTGTGTGTGTGTGCGCGCGCGCGTGTGTGTGTGTGTGTGTGTGTACGTGCGTGAGTGCGTGTGTGTGCGTGCGTGCGTGCGTGCGTGTGTGTGCGTGCGTGCGTGTGTGTGTGTCTGTTTCAGCGCTTAGATTTGATTTTATCAAGATTTTGCGCTATATAAATATTGTAATTATTATTACTATTATAGAACCTATGACTGAGCACTTTGATGTTTTTATAATGTTCTCTTTACAGGTGTGATGTCCATCAGAATCAATAAATGAGCTATTTTGATGTTTTTATAATGTTCTCTTTCCAGGTGTCATGTCCATCAGAATCAATAAATGAGCTATTTTGATGTTTTTAGAGTGTTTGTTTCAACATGTCAGATGTCCCATCCGGATCAGTAACTGAACAGTATGACGATGTCTTTTAAATGATCTTTCTGAAGGCGTGACGTCCCATCAGAGTCAACCGCTGAACACTATGGCGTTGTTTTAAAAAGTTTTTTTATAATTTCTTCAGGGGTGATGTCCTGTCGGAGTTAATGGCTGAGCACCAAGATGTTGTTTTAAAATGATCTTTCTACAGGTGTGATGTCCCGATATTGTCAATGGTTGAGCATTATGGTGATATATTAAGAACGTTCTTTACTACAAGTATGATGTCCCATCAGGGTCAGTGACTAAGCACTATGGTGATATATTAAGAACGTTCTTTACTACAAGTGTGATGTCCCATCACTGTCAGTGACTAAGCACTATGGTGATATATTAAGATTGTTCTTTACTACAGGTGTGATGTCACATCAGGGCCAGTGACTAAGCACTATGGTGATATATCAAGAACGTTCTTTACTACAAGTGTGATGTCCCATCACTGTCAGTGACTAAGCACTATGGTGATATATCAAGAACGTTCTTAACTATAGGTGTGATGCCCCATCAGGGTCAGTGACTAAGCACTATGGTGATATATCAAGAACGTTCTTTACTATAGGTGTGATGCCTCATCAGGGTCAGTGACTAAGCACTATGGTGATATATTAAGAACGTTCTTTACTACAGGTGTGATGTCCCATCAGGGTCAGTGACTAAGCACTATGGTGATATATTAAGAACGTTCTTTACTACAAGTGTGATGTCCCATCAGGGTCAGTGACTAAGCACTATGGTGATATATTAAGAACGTTCTTTACTACAGGTGTGATGTCCCATCAGGGTCAGTGACTAAGCACTATGGTGATATATTAAGAACGTTCTTTACTATAGGTGTGATGTCCCATCAATGTCAGTGACTAAGCACTATGGTGATATATTAAGAACGTTCTTTACTATAGGTGTGATGTCCCATCAGGGTCAATGACTAAGCACTATGGTGATATATTAAGAACGTTCTTTACTATAGGTGTGATGTCCCATCAGGGTCAGTGACTAAGCACTATGGTGATATATTAAGAATGTTCTTTACTATAGGTGTGATGTCCCATCAGGGTCAGTGACTAAGCACTATGGTGATATATTAAGAATGTTCTTTACTATAGGTGTGATGTCCCATCAGGGTCAATGACTAAGCACTATGGTGATATATTAAGAACGTTCTTTACTATAGGTGTGATGTCCCATCAGGGTCAGTGACTAAGCACTATGGTGATATATTAAGAATGTTCTTTACTATAGGTGTGATGTCCCATCAGGGTCAGTGACTAAGCACTATGGTGATATATTAAGAACGTTCTTTACTACAGGTGTGATGTCCCATCAGGGTCAGTGACTAAGCACTATGGTGATATATTAAGAACGTTCTTTACTATAGGTGTGATGTCCCATCAGGGTCAATGACTAAGCACTATGGTGATATATTAAGAATGTTCTTTACTATAGGTGTGATGTCCCATCAGGGTCAGTGACTAAGCACTATGGTGATATATTAAAAACGTTCTTTACTATAGGTGTGATGTCACATCAGGGCCAGTGACTAAGCACTATGGTGATATATTAAAAACGTTCTTTACTATAGGTGTGATGTCCCATCAGGGTCAGTGACTAAGCACTATGGTGATATATTAAGAACGTTCTTTACTACAGGTGTGATGTCCCATCAGGGTCAGTGACTAAGCACTATGGTGATATATTAAAAACGTTCTTTACTATAGGTGTGATGTCCCATCAGGGTCAGTGACTAAGCATTATGGTGATATATATTAAGAACGTTCTTTACTATAGGTGTGATGTCCCATCAGGGTCAGTGACTAAGCATTATGGTGATATATATTAAGAACGTTCTTTACTATAGGTGTGATGTCCCATCACTGTCAATAGCTGAGCACTGTACTGAAGTTTTAAACAGTTCTTTCTAGAAGTGTGATGCCCCATTAGTCAATAACTTTCTCCCCGTGGGGATGCCGGGGGCTCTTTCAGTATAAACAGTATCCCCACCTTATGGAAATTCTGTGCTAGAAATTTCCACTTTTCTGTCGCTCTCTTTGTTTCTTCCTTGTTCCTTTGCTGTTTGTCTTTTCTTCCTATCATTTTCTGTCTTGTTGGTCCATTCATCTGTATGTGTTCGATAAAGTCTTACATGCCTTTTTCTTATGATTGATAATTTAGTACACGCATTAAGTGCATTTTTGGCTCTAGGGAGGTGAGATATGCCAAAGCAATTTTAGGTAATTTATGCCCTTTTTATGTATGTTTCAGTGTCCTCT
>JAPXFY010002074.1:25000-29948 GCA_030674185.1 Monoplex corrugatus
CGCTCTACCCAAATCTGCCAACAGTTATCTGGCAGTCTCCTTAAGTTTGCGAAAAACCCAAAGCGCAGGCAAGGTCTTGAAATTGCGGGTGGGGTGGGGAGGAGGGAGCGAAGAAGGGACCTATGAAACAGTAAGCTGCCACCACCAGAATGATGGAAACATTAACATGGGCAAGAAACGGGCCGGGTTTTTTTTTTAATGTTATTGGTCCCCCCTATGGGGTTGCCGGGGGCTCTTTCTGTATAAATAGTATCCCCACCTTCTGGAAATTCTATGCTAGAAATTTCTTCTTTTCTGACACTCGCTTTTGTTTCTTTCTTCCTCCTTTGCTTTCTGTCATTTCTTATCATTTTCTGCCTTGCTGGTCCATTCACCTGTCATCATCATAATCAGGTGCCCTGCCGCACAGCGTTGGCGATCATGGACTTCCATCTGTCTCTATCTCTCGTTGCCCCAAGCATCTCCCCCACCCTCTTCGTCCCCAGCCACTCTGCAAGTCCGTCCAGCATTTTCTCCCTGGGTCTACTTGGTGCTCTCTTTCCCTCCAGCTTTCCTGTTGTGACCAGGTGCTCCAAATCCCTCTTCCTCATAAAATGGCCTATAAATGTTGCCTGTCTTTTCCTAATCTTCCTTATGAGTGATCTACTTGTGTCTGCCTCCATCAAGACTGTCTCGTTTGTTTTCTTTGTTGTCCATGGCATTCACCTGTATGTGTTCGATAAAGTCTTACGTACTTTTCTATTAGGAGTGATAATTGGGTACCTGTCTTAAGTGCATATTTGGTTCTAGGGATTTGAGATATGCGAAGTACTTTTAGGTAATTTAGGCCCGTTTTTACATATGTTTTAGTGTCCTTAGTTATGTTTCAATTTGTTTTCAGGTATGTTTTGTTTATATCCCCCGTGTGATAAATTGGACGGAGCGGTCAACGCCAGGGGCATCTCTTTAGATTATGTGCACGAATGCATTGACATGTGTACTTAATTTTCTCTTCCTTTTTTTTTCCTGTTAAAGTATTGTGTGTGTTTGGAACTGGATATAGTCCTGATATGGCTCTGCGCAGTGGGCTGGGTTTTAAACAACAATAACAATAACAATGTTATTGGTGGGATTGAACTTGAGATATCAAGTCTTGAATCCACAGTTCTATCAACAGAACCGACCACACCTGGGATTCCATACACAGGTTAGCGCAGAAAATACAGAAGTGGAGAATCTCCGTTGCTGCTCTACGTACCAGTGGTATGTAAATTGGGCTGTATGTATATGTTGTGTAGTAACCCTGAGGTCGTAGGGGAGTGAGGTGGTAGTCGGAGATCTTAAGCTGAAATGTGACCACGCATTAAAAAAAATCTCATACGCACGTTAAAGATCCTGTAAGTCGTGTCAGGGACTGACTTATGGCTTATGGGAATTGAGCAGGTTTCAGTTTTAGTTTCTCAAGACGACGTCTCTGCGCTCGGAACGAATATGGCTCCCGGTAGAGAAATGAACTCCGGTCTCCCGCGTGACAGGCGGGGATACTGACCACTGTACTACCGAGAATAAGAAGGAGTGGTTGACTGAACATGTGTTTTACTTCACACAGCAACAGCAGCTATGTTTTATACGCACACACAGAACGAAGAAGAGGGCAGGCGAATGTAAACATACTGATCATATAATATAAAGGATTCAGATGAGAAGAAGAAAATTCTAACAACATGCATAACTAGATTGTCTCTTCAAGACAGTCCGTTTTAGTTCTAGTTTCTCAAGAGGACGTCTTCGTGGTCGAAATGAATTCCATATGTATCAGCATCACAGGTGCCATGTGATGGACAAGATCCAGAATGATCATGGCACACGCCTTAAGCCTGCACATAAACCTTGAGCTGGCCAGGTTCTGAGAAACCGGTCTCCCCGACAGGAAAAATGAACCTCGGTCTCCCGCGTGAAAGGCAGGGATACTGACCACAGTACTACCGAGGAAAGCTCGGGGGAAAGAGAACACCAGGTAGACCCACAAACATCTAAGATGTCTGTGGGTAGACTCCGGTATAAAATACTGTACGGACTTGTAGGACAGAGAGGGTGGGAGATGTGCTTGCAGCGACAAGGGATATATTCGTATGGAGGGCCATGATCGCCAATGCCACGCGGTAGGGCACATGACGATGATGATAATGATGATGATGATGATGATGATGATGATGATGATGATGATGATGACGACGACGACGACGACGACGACGGAGCCGACGACGACGACGATGATGATGGTGATTATGATGATGATGATGATGATGATGACGACGACGACGACGACGATGATGATGACGACGACGACGACGACGACGATGATGATGATGATGGTGTATTACCATGAAAACAACAAACATGCACGCCCAGCAAAGACGGAGTGTGCAGAGTGTGCACAGTGTGGACAAAACAGGCATTCAAAAAAAAAAAAAAAAAAAAAAAATAACCACACAAAAAACGAATGGCCTTAAACGAAAAAAAAAAAAGGTTGTATGGTTGTATGCTTCAAACTGGTCAAGATTTAATACCAAAGAAATAAGAGGGAAGCAGGGAGAATTTTTGTAAAAATATTAATCAAAGAACATCACTCTTGAGAGTCACGTAGGAATTATCTCCCACGTTGTAGAACTTCTCAAATCTAACACATTTTGGGCTACAAACGTATTTGGATTCCTGACTCTCAAGAGTTATGTTCTTTGATTAAATAATGGTCAAGATTTGTTAACGGATTGACAGACAGCATACAACCATACAACCACTCTTTTTCGTTTAAGGCCGTTCGTTTTTTGAGGAGTGTTCTGAGCTAGCTGATTGGGTAGCGCAAACTGTGTTAGATTTGAGAAGATCTACAACATGGGAGACAATTCCTACGTGACTCTCAAGAGTTATGTTCTTTGATTAATGGTCAAAGAGCATCGTATGCTACGGTCTCGAGTCCATACCTCTGACCGAAACTCTCTCGAAGTTGATCGACTCTTCTCATCGGCGTATGATCCGCTCGGCACTCAGCATCTACTGGCCAGAGAAAATCTCCACCAAGGCGCTCTACTCTCGGACTAAGCTCTCACCCTTGAGCAAGACGCTTCGAAGACGCCGACTGAGACTGATCGGGCAGAGCCTTCGAATGCAGACAAGATGTCCCACTCCCCTGGGTGACATATTGTCTGCCAACCTCAGCGATCGTGTCAACCTTCGACGTGGACAAGGCAGAACCCTGACTCTGAAGGCTGATGTTACGAATGATCTTGACCTCCTCGGCGTTTCCCCAGCAATTGTCATGAACATGAACAGCATCCAATTTTCACAGTTGATTGGTTCGCTCTAATTTACTGAGCGTTAAATATAATATATTAATGGTCAAAATTTGTTAACAGATTGACAGACAGCAAAAGTGACAGATAACGAGAGGAGGAAAGGAAAGGGACATTGACATTGACACTGACATTGACACAGACACACTGACACACTGACACTGACACTGACACTGACACACATGATTTATGAAGTCACTGATCCACGCATAAAAAAAATGGGAAAAGGAAAAACGGTGACGCTGAGGGAGAATCAGCCAAAACTGTCACTTCAAAGCAACCGTCCAAAAAGTGTTTGAAAACCTGGTTACTGTCACCACCACCACCACCCACCAGTGATATACCCAATGCCCCTTATCTACATATTAACATCTTAACAACCAGCCGGCGGTGTTCGCGTATCATCAAAACCTTTGTCTCTTCAAAGCAATGTGACACCACACCCAGTATTCTGATCAAACGATATTCCCGGATTATAACGGAGATATACGGACAGAGAGAGAGAGAGAGAGAGAGAGAGAGAGAGAGAGAGAGAGAGAGAGAGAGAGAGAGAGAGAGAGAGAGAGAGAGAGAGAGGCGGAAGAGAAAAAGCGAGAGAAAGAGAGGGAGATGGAGAGAAAGAGAGAAAGAAAAGAGAGACATACACACAGTGAGAGACAGAGAGAGAAAGATACAGACAGACAGAGAGACAGACAGAGACAGGGAGAGAGAGGAAGGGGAGAGGGAGAGAGAGGGACAGAAAATTAGACAGAGAGAGAAAGAGAGAGATAGATACAGAGAGAGAGAGAGAGACAGAAACAGATACGCACAGAAAGAGACAGACAGACAAAGACACGGAAACAGAAAGAGACAGACAGACAGATAGACAGACTGACAAACAGGCAGACAGACAGACAGACACAGAGACAGACAGAGACAAGATGCTGATTAAAATCGATAAAACAAAACTACATATACATACACACATAGTCACAGTGACCATATTTTCTGTTTAAAAAAAAACAACTCACATGGAGCGCATATGGAACTGTCCCAGAGCGACAAATCTTGAAAACCTTGAACTCTTTCAAGAGAGACACAGAGAGTGATACGCTATCTAACAGAAGAAGGAGCGATGGAATCAGAATGGAAGGCTGTAGGATCCCTTCCACTGCAGCACTGTGGCAGAAAAGAAGCCTTCAGGATCAGTCCTGTGTCCTACATGAAGACTCACGCTAGGAGCGGTTTGCCTACTCATCCGTTGAATTAAGGAGAGACTCTATCATCATCACATTCTCTCTCTGTCTCTGTCTCTCTGTCTCTCTGTCTCTGTCTCTCTGTCTCTGTCTCTGTGTCTCTGTCTCTCTCTCTGTCTCTCTGCTCTGTCTCACTCTCTCTCTCTCTCTCTCTCTCTCTCTCTCTATCTGTATATCTGTCTCTGTCTGTCTCTGTCTCTGTTTCTGTCTGTCTCATTGTCTCTCTGTCTCTGTCTGTCTCTGTCTGTTTCTGTCTGTCTCTGTCTCTGTCTCTGTCTCTCTCTCTTTCTCTTTCTCTCTATGTACATATATACATATATATTTATATATATATATATATATATATATATGCACATATATATATATACATACATATGTATA
>JAPXFY010002075.1:0-5000 GCA_030674185.1 Monoplex corrugatus
AGAATAATATACTTGACGTCAACCAGGCCTGAAGGATACAGACACCTGCAGTGTTAGTGAGAATAATATACTTGACGTCAACCAGGCCTGAAGGATACAGACACCTGCAGTGTTAGTGAGAATAATATACTTGACGTCAACAAGGCTGAAGGATACAGACACCTGCAGTGTTAGTGAGAATAATATACTTGACGTCAACCAGGCCTGAAGGATACAGACACCTGCAGTGTTAGTGAGAATAATATACTTGATGTCAACCAGGCCTGAAGGATACAGACACCTGCAGTGTTAGTGAGAATAATATACTTGACGTCAACCAGGCCTGAAGGATACAGACACCTGCAGTGTTAGTGAGAATAATATACTTGACGTCAACCAGGCCTGAAGGATACAGACACCTGCAGTGTTAGTGAGAATAATATACTTGACGTCAACCAGGCCTGAAGGATACAGACACCTGCAGTGTTAGTGAGAATAATATACTTGACGTCAACCAGGCCTGAAGGATACAGACACCTGCAGTGTTAGTGAGAATAATATACTTGACGTCAACCAGACCTGAGGGATACAGACACCTGCAGTGTTAGTGAGAATAATATACTTGACGTCAACCAGGCCTGAAGGATACAGACACCTGCAGTGTTAGTGAGAATAATATACTTGACGTCAACCAGGCCTGAGAGATACAGACACCTGCAGTGTTAGTGAGAATAATATACTTGACGTCAACCAGGCCTGAGAGATACAGACACCTGCAGTGTTAATGAGAATAATATACTTGACGTCAACCAGGCCTGAAGGATACAGACACCTGCAGTGTTAGTCAAGGTAATAGACTTGGCATCAACTAGGCCTGAGAGATACAGACACCTGCAGTGTTAGAAAATTTGCTGCATCCGTGTAGTGGCAGTGGATGAGACTCTACTGTGTGATCCCAAGTGAGACAATAACATGATCATCATACTAAGTAAGAGCCAGTTAGGGAAGAAAAATCAGACAAGATTGTTTTTGGACAGATGGGCGTCAGAACCCACGACCCCCTAACCCCAGATAGAGGTCCTTTTTTTCTTCTTTTTTGTTTGTTTGTTTGTTTGTTTTGTTAGGATCATCTCTCAGTCCGTCAGCAACCTACTTTTGTCTCCTTCAAGTCCGCTCTCAAAACTCACCTTTTCTCCTCTGCATAAAATCCTGACCTCACTCAACCCCCTCTGCAGCCTGTCTCCACTCGGAGGGGAATCACATTGTAATATATAATTGTATATAATATGCTCTCTATAATTTTCCATTGCTTTTATTCTTTCTCCCCATTTATAGCCATGCGTGTGGTGTGTGTGTGTGTGTGTGTGTGTGTGTTGTGTGTATGTGTGTGTGTGCGTGCGTGTGTGTGCGTGCGTGCGTGTGTGTCTGTTTCAGCGCTTAGATTTGATTTTATCAAGATTTTGCGCTATACAAATATTGTAATTATTATTATTATCATCGCACTCAGGGAGGTTACCTTTGTGCTCTCCTTTTCTTTTTTTTTTTTTTTTCTTTTTTCTTCCCCATTTTCTACGCCACCCTAATGGCCACAGAAGCTGGCACAGTTTTTACAATACGATGATGATGACGAGGATGATAATCATGATGCTATGGAGTGCCGTCTAGGATTGAGACTGCGTGACAGGGCTGTACTCTACGCTTTAGTGGCCCATTTTTATTGGTTTGACCATTGTGACCCAAACCATGAGTCAACGCTCACGTAAATGTGTCCGCGTGCTGGGTTTTTTTGTTGTTTGTTTGTTTTGTTTTGTTTTTTGTTGTTGTTGTTTTGTTTTTTGTTGTTGTTGTTTGTTGTTGTTTTTTTGTTCCCTGTTGAAGACTCAAAGATTGAAACCTGTAGGTGTTTTGTTTGTGATTATTAAGTTAAGTCCTAAGATGAGTGCATTACATTTCTTTTTTATATCAAGGGTCCATGCCCACTCAGATGAAAGCCAGTGCAGTAAAGGTCTTCGTTATATTGTATGTCTGTACACAAGATTGTACAGATTCCTCCCGTCTTTCTTCTCCTTCTCCTTCTTGACCTCTTTTCGTCTTCTGTACGTATCTCATTTTGGAACATGCACACTTTTCACTTCATACTATATTGAGAAATTGGAAGCACTCCAAGTGAGAACGGAGTGAGTGGGTATGCGGTTTGGGATGTGTGTGTGTGTATGTGTGTGTGTGTGTGTGTGTGTGTGTGTGTGTGTGTGTGTGTGTGTGTGAGTGTGTGTGTGCGTGCGTGTGTGTCTGTGTGTGTGTGTGTGAGTGTGAGTGAGAGAGTATGTGTGTTTGTGTACGTGTGTGTGTGTGTATTTATGTGTTCTTATTTCAAATTGCATTTGTTTTTGTAATTGACCCCCCACCCTGCCTGGACTGCTGTTGTCTCCTATTCAATGTCTCTTTCAGAGATAGTAAAGCATATGTAAACTTGTGAATATACTAGAAATAGAAAGCAAAGGTAAGGGGTTGGAAATAAACAGCAGGAAAACTGAAGTCATGGTGATCAGTAAAAAACATGAAATCCCCTCATGCAAAATAACAGCAAATGGCAAAACCTTGACACAGGTTAATTAATAAGTTCAAATACCTGGGAACGGCAGATGCACATCGGAAGTAGCTGGCAGAATCGGCCAAGCCAAGACAGCATTCAAGAAGATGACAAGCATTCTGACCAACAAATGCCTATCAATTAACATCAGAAAGAGAGTCCTTGAATGTTATATAGAACCAATACTGTTGTACGGATGCGAGGCGTGGACAGTCAGCAAGCAAAGCCAGAGCACGATTGAGGCAGCAGAGATGTGGTTTCTCAGAAGTATGTTGAGAGTTCCATGGACAGCAAAGAAAACAAACGAGACAGTCTTGATGGAGGCAGACACAAGTAGATCACTCATAAGGAAGATTAGGAAAAGACAGACAACATTTATAGGCCATTTTATGAGGAAGAGGGATTTGGAGCAACTGGTCACAACGGGAAAGCTGGAGGGAAAGAGAGCACCAGGTAGACCCAGGGAGAGAATGCTGGACGGACTTGCAGAGTGGCTGGGGTTGAGGAGGGTGGGGGAGATGCTGGGGGCAACGAGAAATAAAGATGGTCGGAAGTCCATGGTAGCCAACGCCATGCGGCAGGGCACCTGATGATGATGATGAAAGCATATGTGAATTGAATCATACATCACCATGGATATAAAAACGTGAGTAAATCATACAATGAGGATAGCAGACACGAAAATCACAGGCTAGCGAAATGGAACATTAAGTACAGGACCAAATGTTTTTAAAACAAGTCCCATTTCAGATTGGCAGGAGGGGAAGGAGGAGGTGATGAAGGAAAACAAAAACACAGCGAACAACACCAACAACTCCACCACCGCCACCACTAACTATAATGACAACCGTAAAACATACATGTACATACATACACATGTACATACATACATACATACATTCATACATACATACATACATACATTCATACATACACACATACATGCAAACATACATACATACATACATGCATACATACATACATACAGACACACACACACACACACACACACACACATATATACATACAAACAAACATACATACATACATACATGCATACATACATAGATACATACATACATACATACATACATACATACATACATACATAGACATATAGATAGATAGGTAGGTAGGTAGGTAGGTAGATAGACAGGTACATACAAACATACATATATACATACATACATACATACATATACACATACACACATACATACATGCATGCATGTATACATACATACATACTACATACATACATACATGCATGCATGCATACATACATACATACATACATGCATGTGCATACATACATACATACATACATACATACATGCATGCATACGCATACATACATGCATGCATACCCATACATGCATATACACATACATGCATACATACTAATACATACATACATACATACACACATGCATGCATACATACATACACACATACATACACACATACATGCATACATACGTACATACATACACACATACATACATACATACGTACGTACAAACATACATACATACATCGGTACATGCATACATACATACATACACACATACACACACACATACATACATACATACATGCATACATACATACACACATACATACATACATATATACATATATACATACATACACACATACATACATATATACATACATACACGCATACACACATACATGCATATACATACACACACACACACACACAAACACACACACACACATAGACTTTAACACAAACTCTCCGCCACGTACTGACCCCCCTTCCCCACCACCCACCACCACCCCCACTCACCACCCACACACACACACACACACACACACACACACACACACACACATACACACACACACACACACACACACACACACACACACACACACACACACACACACACACACACACACTGCAGTCACTCCAAGAACAGCAGACATACACGTGACGAAAACAACTGGTGTTCTTAATTATAAACACTGGCCATACTGGCCTGGTTTTTCTGGAAAAGTGAGCGTGCATAGCGAAGCATGAAAGTTCAGCACAATTGGGTTGGTTCAGCCGTGTCTTAACGATCTCTTGGAAAAACAGCGCAGGGGAAATCATTGTATAACAAACGCTACCACACGTGTACTGCATCCATGTTTGTTTGTTCTGCTGACCCTACGACCCTATGACCCCTGTGACCCTATGACCCTATGACCCCAATGATGTCTTCTCATGCACAGTGTTGTGTCAGTACAAAGATTGTTTATTGACAAACAGTGTAATTAAAGAAAGACTCCCCAAACTAAAAATGAAACATAAAAACAAACAAAAAAACAAATATGGCTCAAGATCCAAAACAAGTGTGACTGCCCGCGCCCAAGCAAACAGGAACCAGAAGAACAAGAAAACCAATGTAAGCCCGTATCCAAC
>JAPXFY010002075.1:10000-29943 GCA_030674185.1 Monoplex corrugatus
GAGATAGAAAGAAAGAGAAGAGAGAGAAACAGAGAGAAAGAGAGAGAGAGAGACAGAGAGAGACAGAGAGAGAGACAGACAGACAAACAAACAGAGAGAGAGACAGAGAGAGACAGAAACAGACAGACAGATAGAGACAAAGATCGAGAGAGACAGACATACAGACACAGACACGGACACAGGCAGGCAGAGACACACACACACACACACACACACACACACACACACACACACACACACACACACACACACACACAGAGAGAGAGAGAGAGAGAGAGAGTGAAAGTATTCATGTTTTTATTAACACTGACATGATATTACATAAGTAGGTACTGCCTTTACGGAGTGTCAGCATCATTTACCTCAGAAAAGCTAGCAACCTTTTGGAATAAGAGAGAGAGAGAGAAAGGAGAGAGAGAGAGAGAGAGAGAGAGACAGAGACAGAGACAGATGAGAGACAGAAAGAGACAGAGACAGACTGAAGAGAGAGAGAGAGGGAGAGAGAGGGAGAGAGAGAGGAAGACAGACATAGTGAGAGAGAGACAGAGACAGAGAGAAACATACACACACAGAGAGACAGAGACAGAGAGAAACAGAGAAAAACACACAGAGAAAGAGAGACAGACAGACGGACAGAAAGAGAGAAACATACAGAGAAAGAGGGGGGGGGGAGAGAGATTAGACAGAGACAGAGACAGAGAGAAACATACAGAGAGAGAGAGAGACAGAGACAGAGAGAAACAGAGAGAAACACACAGAGAAAGAGAGACAGACAGACAGACAGAGAGAAACAGACAGAGAAAGAGAGAGAGGGGGGAGAGAGATGAGAGAGAGACAGACATACAGACAGACAGGGAAGGGCGTCAGAACAAAGTATGAATGGTGACAGGGTACTGGCACTAAAAGTGGCTTCAAACCTTCCATGCAGCACGTGCATCAAGCTTGTGCTTGGTTACAGCATGACACAACAAAGAACTTGAGCAAGGCCGCGCTGCTGCTACTAACCTACTGCACCCATCACCTATCCGCTGGTGGCATACCTCACCTTCCTCCACTCTGTACCCTTCCTCCTTCTTTCTGTTTCTCACCTGGTATCACTCGTTTCTCTCCCCCACCCCACCCCACCCCACCCCCAGTGGGGATGCCAGGGATTCTCTCACTATTAATAGTATACCCACCTTCTGGAAATTCTGTGCTAGAAATTTCATCTTTCCTGTCACCTGGTATCACTCGTTTCTCTCCCCCACCCACCCCACCCCCAGTGGGGATGCCAGGGGCTCCCTCACTATTAATAGTATACCCACCTTCTGGAAATTCTGTGCTAGAAATTTCCTCTTTCTTGTCACTCTCTCTGTTTATGCAGTAAAAATAGTATCCCCACCTTCTGGATATTCTGTGCTAGAAATTTCCTCTTTCTTGTCACTCTCTCTCTGTTTCTGCAGTAAAAATAGTATCCCCACCTTCTGGATATTCTGTGCTAGAAATTTCCTCTTTCTTGTCACTCTCTCTGTTTCTGCAGTAAAAATAGTATCCCCACCTTCTGGATATTCTGTGCTAGAAATTTCCTCTTTCTTGTCACTCTCTCTGTTTCTGCAGTAAAAATAGTATCCCCACCTTCTGGATATTCTGTGCTAGAAATTTCCTCTTTCTTGTCACTCTCTCTGTTTCTGCAGTAAAAATAGTATCCCACCTTCTGGATATTCTGTGCTAGAAATTTCCTCTTTTCTGTCATTTTCTTTGTTTCTGCCTTGCTCCTTTGCTTTCTGTCCTCTCTTCTTATCTTTTTCTGCCTTGCTGGTCTGTTCACCTGTATGTGTTCGATAATGTCTTACATATTTTCTCTTAGGATTGATAATTGGGTTCATGCATTAAGTGCGTTTTTGGCTCAACAAAAATGAGATATGCAGAAGCAATTTTAGCTAATTTAGGCCCCGTTTTTACATGTTTTAGTATCTTTAGTTATGTTTAAATTTGTATTCAGGCATGTTTTTTTAAATCCTGTCTGATGAATTGGACGCCAGGGGCATCTCCTCGGAATATGTGCGTACACGCATTAATATGTATACTTAATAGTCTTTTCTTTTTTTTTTCCTGTTGAAGTATTGTGATTTTTGAAACAAGTTATAGCCCTGATATGGTTCGGTTCTACGCATTCGGCTGGGCTTTAAACAAATATAACAGTAACAATAACAGTTGTCTGTTTCTTTCTGTTCCTCTTGTTCCTACTTTCTGTCTTCTCTCACCTTGTACACACCTGGTTTCATTCTGGCCTTTTGTGTTCCTCAGTCTCTGCCTCTCTTCAACCGCTCAAGTCATCATCTGCACTTCATGGCAAAATGTGTGTGTTTTTCCTCAGGGTTTTCACTATAGATGCACTGACAGAGGAGAAAGAGAGTTTAAAAAAACAATCACTATGGTGTAGTGATCAGTGCAACGAACTACTGGTTGGAAGGCTATAAGTTCGAATCACCCAGTCAGTCCCTTCGAAAATTACTATAGGAATTTTCTGCTCCAATCAGCTCCTCCTACCCAGAGCTGAATATAATGATAATAATGATAACAACAAGAACAAGAACAACAAGAACAAGAGCAACAATAATAATGATAATAGCAATAATAATAATAATAATAACAATAATGATAATAGTAATAAATCATCATCATCATCATCATAATCATAATCATAATCATAATCATAATCATAGTAACGACATTTAATCAAAGAACATAACTCTTGAGAGTCACGTAGGAATTATCTCCCATATTGCAGAACTTCTCAAATCCAACACAGTTTGCGCTATCCATTCAGCTAGCATAGAAGCAGATACAAAGCACAAAAACCGTAAGCTTATTGGGAAGACTGGGACCACACAGTCGAGTCTCATCCACATCATTGAGGATGTTGATCAAATGTCTGTATCCCTCAAACCTGGTTGACGCCATGATATATTATGAGAGTACGCGTACAGTACAGCCTTGTCACGCAGTTTCAATCCTAGATATAAGTCTGTAGCATCACGATCATCATCCTCATCGTCATCATCAGCATTGTAAAAACTATGCCAGCTTCAAACAGTGTAGAAAATGGAACAAAGGACATCTCTATAAGTGCAATTATTCCAATAATAGAAAAGACAACAACAACAACAACAAAAGAAAGAGAGTTTAAGCATTTTCTCCTCAAGACAGCCATCAAGACCAATGCACGATATTAGGTCATATGTATTACTGATGGCTACGAACGAGAACAATTTCTCTAGGGCAGCTTCCTTTAGTGAAAGAGAAAAGCGAGATAAAACCACGAAACAAGGAAAGAGAGTGAACCCAAGGTCACAGAAATCTTTTCCATGCGGCGTCTGTGGAAGAACATATGCTTCCAGGATCGGTCATATATCCAACAAGAAGACTCACGCCAGGCAATGGGGATCAGGATGCCTACTCATGCGTCAAATCGATGAGAGACTTCATCATCATCATCATCATCATCATCACCATCATCATCATCATCATCATCATTGAGCTATGTACATTCAGCCATATCGTTAATGATTTCCAACCCATCCCTTTAACCCTTCTCTCTTTCCCTCTCACAAACAAACTCACATAACATGTGCACGTGCATGCACACAGATACACACACACAAATGCACACCTGCTCATTACTGCCAGTGGTGTTGCCAGGACAAACTGCAGAGAAAAGTGCCGATAAGAGGTTGACACAACGCATCATGTACACCTTGCGCTACAGCACACAACACAAAGCCTTCATCGACAGCTGTTGTGATGCCTCTATGCAATAGCAACATCCTCACACACATACACACATGCACAAGCGCGTGCGCACACACACAAAAATTATGATAGTAACCGTAGGGCACAGCCCTGTCATGCAATCCTAGTTCGAACTCCATAGCATCATGTTTTTATCAACTTCAGATTCATCATTATCGCTGCATTTGTAAAAACTGTCTCAGCTTCTGTGGCCATTAAGGTAGCGTAGAAAATGGGACCAAAGAAAAAGATGTGAGCACAAAGGAATCTGCCTGAGTGCGATGATCCAAAAAGAATCTGACAATTCATGACTGTTGAATTGTTTTAAAACATACATATGAATGGGTGATAGTTCATAAATCCCTTTCCCGAAGAACAAGTCATCAAAACAACCTTACACAGAATCTAACATTATTTATTAAATGATTGCTGGATTCATAAAAAAAATTGACATGTGCTTTGATCTTCATGTTCACTTTTAAACCTTCAATGTATGAAATATTATGTATATTCTGTATTCTCTATGGAGTTCATATGTCAACGATATCTTTTCATATGTGAATAATTTGTTATCATTTTTCGTAACCACAATGTATGTTTTGATGTTTGTTTGATGTAGAACAATAAAAGAATAAAAAAAAAGTTAAAAATTTATATATAAAAAAAGCTAAATTAGTCAAAGGGTTTTCAGGCTGACTCAGAAAGAGAAAGACAGACAGGCAGAGAGAGTTTAAAACCCTTTGACTCTGAGACCGTATCTACCAACTACAAAAACTTAACCCTTTGACTCCTTCACCGTATCCGTATAGATATATGGATAGGATGAGGGAGTATGAGTCAAAGGTTCCTGCAGGAAGCTGGTGGATAGGATGAATGAGTCAAAGGATTAAGATTTTGCTTCGCTAGCATGGTTTACAATACAGAATGTTGATGGAGACGGTGCGTGAGTCAGGGGGTTAAACGCTTTCTTCTCTCATCAACTTGGCAATCTCTGTGACACTGGGTGGGATCGCTGCATTTCTTCTTCTTCTTCTTCTGTTTTTTTTTAATAAAGTTTTCATTGACTTTACTTTACTTGCCTGAAGGTACTGCAGTTAAAAACTGTCAATATGTGTAACTTTATCAACGTTTGTCAACGTTTGTTGATTTAGTGCAAGCTGTCTTGTGAAAAGCCTGAATGAGAACAACAAATGTCTGTGTGTGTAGTGTGTGTGTGTTTGTGTTTGTGTGTATGTGTGTGCGTGTGTGTGTGTGTGTGTGTGTGTGTGTGTGTGTGTGTGTGTGTGTGTGTGTGTGTGTGTGTGTGTGCGTGCGTGCTTTTGTGTGTGTTTAAATGAGAGAGAACAGGAGAGAGAGAATAGAGAGAGAGAGACAGAGAGAAGAGAAGAGAAAAAAAGAGAGGAGGCGAGAAGAGAGAGACTACAGACTATAATATTGTATGACTTTGGTCATGATTTGAAGTATGTATAACAAATATGGCATGCTGAAAATGCATTGAAAAATGCGACAAAAAGACAAGGAGAAAAACAGAGAGAGACAGACAGACAGACAGACAAAGACAGAGAGACAGAGAGAGAAGAGAGAGAAAGAGAGACAGAAACAGAGACAGAGACAGAGGTAGAGACAGAGACATAGAGACAGGGAGACAGACAGACAGAGAGAGAAGGGGAGAGAGCGAGAGAGAGAGAGAGAGAGAGAGAAAGAAAGAAAAAGAGAGAGAGAGAGAGAAGGGCATCAATGAAAATATGAAAATTTCCCAGATCCTGACAGTGCTGTGGCATCAAAGATCGTGCTCAGACAGAGAAAAACAGACAGAGAGACAGACAGAGACAGAGAAAAGGGCATCATCCGCGAAAATATTAAATTTCTCCAGTTCCTGACAATGCTGTAGCATCAAAGATCCCCTGCACAGTACGTGCGTGCATGTACTTGGATACAACACAGCACAAACAAAGAACTGAGCAAGGCCACGCTTGTGGTACTACTAACCTATTGCACCATTTCCTGATCTAATGGCATACCTCACCTTTCTCCCTTCATATCTTTCAAACCCTCTCCTCTTTTTGTTTTTTGTTTTTTGTTTTTGTTTTTCTTTCTTTATTTCTTCCCTCTGCATTCATACTCTTAGGCTACTGGCCCATTGAAACTCACGCCTCACGCCTCACGCCTCATGCCTCATGCTTCACGCCTCACGCGTGAATAGAAAAGTGAAGAGACGAGGTCTCTCTTGATCGGAGCCATACAACTCTACTCACGCTTAACGCTTCATGGTTCACGGTTCACGGTTCACGGTTCACGCGTGAGCGGAGAAGTGGGACTGTCCACTTCTTTCGATGCGTGAAATTGAAATTCCTGGTTACCATTCATCATCATCATCAGGTGCCCTGCCGCATGGCGTTGGCGACCATGGACTTCCAACCATCTCTATCTCTCGTTGCCCCCAGCATCTCCCCCACCCTCTTCATTGGCCATTTCATTTCTCCTCACATGCAGGATGGATGACTACAAAGAAAAATTGATCGAGTTGGTCTGGGCAAGGCCACTCCTCTGGAATCCGCATGTGCCTGACTACAAAGACAAAGATTAAAAAAAAACTACAAGTTTGGGAAGACTTGGCGAAGATTCTGAATGAACCCAAAGTTAAGGAGATGATGGAATGTACGGTGGAATTCTAATCGTGATTCTGTAAGGAAGAAATGTTCTCGGCACCATAATGCTTTTCCTCTTTCGCTTCCTTCTCATGAGCAAGAGCAAAATCAGGAGGTCTTCTTTGTCGGAAGAATCCGGCTTCGGAAAAAGAGACAAACAACGAATATTGTCTCTGATCAATCGACCAAACAGCACTGTATTCTGGCACCACCAACGCAAAACAGACGTGAGCAGTGAGGCGTGAGCTTCTGTGGCCCAGTGCATGAAATGTGAGGCGTGAAGCATGAGGCATGAAATGTGAGGCGTGAAGCATGAGGCATGAGATGTGAGGCATGAGTTTCTATGGCCAAGCAGGTCTTACCCACGTGTTTTTATTTTTTTCCTGATTTTCTTTTCTCTTTTTTCTTTTCTCTTCACTGTCCTCCCTTAAACCGAAGCCAACATCTGCACCTCATGGATAAGGGCGTGTTCCTTCTCGTGCTGTTTGTTTGTTGTTGTTGTTTTTTTTGTTATAGCTCATCTGCTGTCTTCAAAAGGTTAGACGCTATATCTGTTAGTGCTGAGCTCTTTCATAACGTTGGCCTGGTACCCATGACTGAAAAATAATCCTGCCATCAATGTTTTCGGAAGCTGTGTACAGTTGGAAAGTTTTGTCACACAAAACGAAACGAAAGTATGGATGTCTTTGTGCAGCTTCTCACTTAATGAAAAGATGTGTTTATAAATTTCCCAGAACATGAGGTATAAAATCTTTTTATTATGAATGCTCGGAACATCGATTCACAACGTTTCTTAACAACTTTGAAGACGTATGTTTGCTGACCAATTTTCAAATGTCACTATGACTTTTAGAAAAGAGAAATTTACAGCTTGATGCTGGACTAAACTTGAAGTTATGGCTTAAGGTTCTGTCAATGAATATCATCATCATCATCATCAGGTGCCCTGCCGCATGGTACTGGCGACCATGGACTTCCAACCATCTCTATCTTTCGTTGCCTATATCTATCTATCTATATACTGAATGAATGAATATCAGAGAAATATTTCTTAGTCACTCAAATAATCTATTTGAAAAAGAAGGGTATTCTCTCTCTCTCTCTCTCTCTCTCTCTCTCTCTGTCTCTCTCTCTGTCTCTCTCTCTCTGTCTCTCTCTCTCTCTCTCTGTCTCTCTCTCTCTGTCTCTCTCTCTCTCTCTCTCTCTCTCTCTCTCTGTATCTCTCTCCCTCTCTCTCTCTCTCGTGTATATCCTGTTTGAAGGTTACTGACATTGTTCATTTGCAGTCAGGTACTTTGAGGTCACTTGATTTTTTCTTTCTTTTTTCCATTTCTGCTTTATTTGATGTCATATTTCTTATCGTCCAGTATTCTTTTAATCATACGTTTTTAATGTCTTATCATATGCTGTTTGGCAAAGCTAGATATACCAGTTGGACCATATGCTAATGTCTACACTTAATAAGAAATAAAATGTCATTATCGTCATCATTGTCGTCGTCTCTCCTCTTCACACACACACACACACACACACACACACACACACACATCCACACACACACACACACACACACACACATACACACACACACACACATCCACACACACACACACACACACATACATACACACACACACACATACAAACACACACACACACACACGCGTACACACACACTCACACACACACACACACACACACACATATATATACATAAACACACACACACATACACACACACACACACACACACACACACACATAAACACACACCCACACGCGCACAAACACACTCATACACACACACACATTTATATATATACACACATAAACACACAACACACACACACACACACACACACACAAACACACATCCACACGCGCACACACACACACTCACACACACACACACATACATACGCACACACACACACACACACACACATACATACGCACACACACACACACATACACACACACACACACACACACACACACACACACATACACACACACACACACACACACACACATACACACACACACACACACACACACACACACATACATACGCACACACAACACACACACACACACACACACACACACTCACAACGTTAAAAGAGCTGCGCGACGTCAATAAGTGCACCAAACTTACGACCACCGTTGCGTGCCAGACGGATTCCGCAGTCCACGGTGACTTCACCACCATGTCACCGATGGACAAATTCTCCACCTACGCGGAATGCGCAGCTCAACCCCCCAAACTGGAAGATCGGGCGAGGACACAAAATGGCAGGAGAAATGTCGTCAAACATAGACCAGACGTCTCCACAAAACCTAACCGTGACGTCAAAACTGCGCTATCGTCAACACGTTCCAGACCACAATCAAATGTTCTTCCCCGTGTCCTTATCGTTCACGACTCAGTCCTCAATAAGGTGGACGGAAAAAGACTGGGCTCTTCATACGGTTTTCAGGTGGCCACGAGAAAGATCCATACCATCGAGGACTGTAAGATTGCAATTGAAAAATCAAAAGAAGAGCTGACACCTGAACCTGACTGTGTAGTTTTACATGTGGGGATCACAGATTTAAAAACAAAGGAGCCCACTGAATGTAGCACAACTCTTGACACCTGTGTGAAAACTATTAACACCCAATTTCCAAAAGCCAGGGTAGTTTTAAGTCAGGTAGCTCCTGTGAGGGACAAACACCTAAACGCTAAAAGAGAGCTCCTAAATGCCCTAACAAAAGTGCGACTTCTTAAAGCAGCGAGTGTCGAATACGTCAACAATGACAATCTTCAAACTATCAGTCACACTCAAGTCAGCCAGGACGACGTCCATCCAACCATCAGAGGGGCGAGCGTTCTGGCCAGAAACTTAGGGAGGCAAATCCATCAGCTTTTCTGGGAAAAACCGAGGAGGAGATCAAACCGACAACGACATCAACAAAGACCCGGCTTTCAAACTCCGTTTTTCTTCTCTCCTTGGTCATTTTAGATTCAGCCCAGATTCAGTTTCTCTTCGTTCAGTTCTCAGCTATATTGTTTTACTTAATTATTTTCTTGTTCACATACTTCATTTTTATCCTATTTGTACCTTTTAATTCAAAGTTAAATGAAATCTATATAAACTTACCATATATTGTTCTAAAGTTATTCAACCGTTCCTCATGAAGACGTGTGTAGTAAGTGATATCAACATTTTTCAGTGGAACGCACGTTCCATTGTTAAAAACATCTCATATTTGAGTAACTATCTCTCTTCTAAAAACGTCCATGTCATGCTCCTACAATCGCTGAATACCATCAAAACCAAATTACCTAAAATATCCGGTTTTTATTATCCACCAATATGTGACTCTGTAAATGACGGTGGCCGTATACAAACAGCTATATACATTCGTGAAGGACTGAACTATTGTGAACGATCATCGCCAGTACCTAAATCTACCGCATTTATTTCATCATGTGCAATCATTATAAAATTTTCCTCATCGTTAGTTGTGAATATGGCCTCTGTATACTTACCAAGAGGCCCAGACTCTGTGAACACTGAATGGTTAAAACACTTTCAAGATCAGGACGACAAGTGGATAATTGGAGGTGATTTTAATGCACATGCCCCATTTTGGGAAAAGTATTGTACAAACATAACAAGCAACAGGTTGATTGAAAATATTGTAGATTCCAATTTATATTTACTTAACAACGGACACGTTACCCGGATCCCCGATATACCAACCCACAGACCCACAGCTATCGACCTTACTTTAATCTCACCATCCCTAGCCCCAAACGCCACATGGCAAACAGAGGATGACTTGTTGGGATCAGATCACATCCCCATACGTCTTACCCTAAACCATACTACAGAAATAGACGCCATACCACAAGATAGTTTACCCAAGTTTAATTATAAAAACGCTGACTGGATCAGTTTTAAGGCAATCCTTGAAAAGACAAGAACAGATCTATCTGAAGCAATGAACATAAACGAAACGTACGAAGTTTTCTGTAACTCACTCTTAAGGGCTGCTAACATTTCAATTCCAAAACTTACAGTGTCAAAAATAGGAAAACATCATGGAAATGTTTGGTGGAATGAGGACTGTCAAAAGGCAGTGAACGAAAAGAAAGAAAAATACAAAATGTATTTAGCAAACAGGTCACCTGAAAATCATACAGCGATGAAAAGTGCCAACATTAAGTGTAACAGAATCATAGAGCAAGCCAAAGAACAACACTGGACATCTTTTTGTAAATGTGAAGTAAATAACCACAAAGACACGATAAAGATTTGGGAAAAACTAAAATTAATGAAAAACGGGATTAAGTTGCCATCAATTCCAGTAAAGCTAGAAAATAACCCTATTCCTAGCTCATTGGAAAAAGCAGAAGCTTTTGCAGACGTGTTTGCTGAGGCCTGTCGTGTAGAAGGACTCCCTGTCTCTGATAGAAATTATAGGGAACGAGATGAAAAGAAAGATGTATATAAGGACCCTGCCTCTGACAATACTCACTACATAAATGCATCACTCACACTTCAAGAATTAAAAGATGCCATTCAGTCCCTTCCAAGTAAAAAAACGTCAGTTGGACTAGATGCAATTTCCAATGAGATGCTGAAAAATTTACCAGAAAATTTTATAATCTTGCTACATGACATATTTCAAAAATGCTGGAATAGTGGGATAATGCCTAACAACTGGAAAGAAACAATAGTGGTTCCTGTATTAAAACCAGGTAAATGTAATACCGATTTGAAAAACTACAGGCCAATTGCATTAACATCACATGTATGTAAACTAATGGAGAAAATAATTTTAAAGAGACTGATGCACTATTGTGAAAAGAATAAAATATACCAGTAAATCAGGCAGGATTTCGAAAAGGCAGGTCACCAGTAGAGATCCTAACAAAGCTAACTACTAATATAAAACAACAATTTGCAAGACGTCAATGTGTTTTAGCTACATTTTTTGATATAACGAAAGCATACGATCAAGTGTGGCACTCCCGATTGTTATTCAAATTTAAAAGTATTGGGCTGACAGGTCACATTTTTGGCTATGTTAAGTGTTTCTTAGAAAACAGAGTATTTCAAACGAGGATTGAAAATGTATATTCCACGAAACGAATTCTTCAAATGGGTATCCCTCAGGGATCCGTTATAGCTCCCCTTCTTTTCATGATATTAATGCATGACTTACCCAGTAAAGTATCTAAGCATGTAGTTTTAGCTCAATATGCTGACGATTTATGCATGTGGATGCAGGTAAATATGAAAAAGAAAACTCCTTTGCGCTGTATCAATTATACACGCAAATGCTACCAATTAGAACTTGATAAAATAGCGCGATACATGGTAGAAAATGGGTTACATCTATCCCTGGAAAAAACAAAAATAGTTTTATTTAATAATGGAGCTAACCCAGTAAATATTCCCACTTTCAAACTGGGAGATACTCTTCTTCAGTTTAACGAGTCGATTAAATTCTTAGGAGTTTTCCTTACAGCAAAATTATCTTGGAATCAGCATATTGAATACTTATTAACCAAAGCTCAAAAAAGTTTAAATTTCATAAAAATAGTTCGCAAACAGACATGGGGTCAAGATTCATCAACACTTGTTCATCTTTGTAAATCGCTTGTTAGATCTAAATTAACCTATGCTCAAGAAATCTTCTTCAGTGCACCGAAACACTTACTAAAAAAACTGCAGAGCATAGATTGTAAAGGTTTCAAACTTGCACTGGGTCTTCCAATGCATGCTTCCTGTCTTCGGACATATAATGAAATCAAACTGTTGCCACTTGATGAGCAAAGGAAAGTCGCTTCTACTAAATTTTTGTTAAGAAACACTACCGTAGAAAACATCTCAGAAACAGAAATTAAACTGAGATCAGATACCGACTTTCCAAAAAGAGCTAAATCAATATCTTCACAGGTCACACTTGCAACATACACATCTGACGTCATGAAAGGCTCAGGAATTGATCTAGACGTAGATCCTGTATCTTTTCGACCTTCCTTTTCGCCAGTACCCAGTTGGGAACTCCAAAGAGCACGATTTGACGTACACCACACTAATTTAAAAAAAGGAGACAATATAAACTTACTGGCAAGTCAGGTTAAATGTCATATAAACGACGTATATTCTGATCATTTGAAAATTTACACTGATGGGTCAGTAATTGAAAGAAAAGCAGGCTCAGCGTTTTTAATACCTGCTCTCAAAATTGAAAAATCTTTCTACATAGGACTTGATAAATCTATCTTTACAGCTGAACTCTTTGCAATATTAATGGCTTTAAACTTTCTGATAAGTCTTCCTAGGACAATTTTTCAGATACTTCTTTGCGTTGATTCAAAATCAGTACTTCAGGCTCTTGAATTATCAAAATTACAAACAAGATCAGAAATGATTCTGGAAATAAATCACTTGATTCATAATTTATCTTTAAGAGGCACTGATATTACTTTCTGCTGGATACCTTCTCATAGTTCTTTTAGTTATAATAATAAAGTTGACAGGGCTGCCAAACGGGGAGCTAATAACTCACCAGATTCAAACAATATCCAGCTTTCTCTCTCGTTGCACGAGAATTACACTTTAGTGGACAACTACGTCTGGAAGCAGTTCCAATTAAAACAGAAAAAGTATGATAAATGTCACATGAACTTTGAAGTTAGCAAAATACTTAAGCAGCTTCATGCCAGCAGAACTATACAGTCCCTTATGTACAGATGGAAACTTGATGCATTCAAAACAAAATATACCAATAACATAGTGTGTCTGTGTGGAAAGAAGATAACACATAGTCATATTCTTTCTTGCGTTAGGGTAAAACGACATATTCCAACACTATCTGTGAGTACAGTTTCTGACATATTTGCCTCATCATCATTACTGTATGAATTTTTTGTTAGCCTGTCAAAAAGTCCTATAGCGAATTACCTTTAAAATGTTATTTGACTTGTTCATTGTTGTGGTTAGTCAATTATTAGTTTTACTTTTTATTCATTTCTTCCGGATATTTACTAATTTTGTTTGTCAGTTTGTTTGTTTAAATCGATAATTATGGTAACATTATTTGTTAGTTTTACCTTCCCCTCTTCAAAACAGTTGTTTTCTGGATCATCTTTTCTCAAATTCAAAATTGACAATTTTCAAATATCTTCTTCACTCCTCCTCTATCACTCCCCCCCCCCCCCTTTTTTTTTTTTTTTTTTTTTTTTTTTTTTGTCTAAAATCACTTTAGTGAATAGACATTAAATCAAAGACCACCACCACACACACTCACATACATACGCACACACAACACACACACACACACACACACACACACACACACTCACATACATACGCACACACAACACACACACACACACACACACACACACACACACACACACACACACACACACACACACACACACACACACACACCTGCTCATTACCAGAAGTGATGCTGCCAGAATAAACACCAAGTGAAAAAAGGAGGGAGGGAGAAGGAGAGAGAAAGAGCGCGAGAGCAGGTTGACACAACATAAACAACAGTAGTTACTGTGATTGTGTAGTAGGCAACACACACACACACACACACACACACACACACACACACACACACACACACACACACACACACACACACACACACACACACACACACACGTACATACACACACACACGTACACACATACACACGTACATCACACACAACATACACACACACAAACACACACACACAAACACACACACACACACCACACGTACATACACACACACACACACACTACATACACAACATACACACATACACTACACACATACACACACACAAACACACAGCACAAACACAGCACACACATACACACACACATACAACAACATAATACAACACACAAACATACACACACACACATACATACATACATACATACAGATACACATATGAACACATCACACAACACACATACACATACATACATACACACAGATAACATATGGATACACACACGAAACACACACATACATACTCATACATCTACACAGCACACAAATCATATATACATACACACACAGATATACACACAGACACACACAGACACCCACAGAGAGAGAGAGAGAGAGAGAGAGAGAGAGAAAGAAAGAGAGAGAGAGAGAGAGAGAGAGAGAGAGAGAGAGAAAGAGAGAGAGAGAGAGAGAGAGACGTGGTTTCTGCTGAAGTCTCTAATTCCATCTCCCCACATACCTGACTGACAAAAAATGAAAGCAAAAGAGAAAGAAAAATGTTAAGGTATGATAATGAAGTCTTTTCTTCTAAAAATCCACAAATGCTTTTCGGTACTAATTTGGTCAGACTGTGACTATTCACTAAAATGAAAGATAAGCCCAGATGTTGATTAAGATATACCCAAACAGCCAGGAAATCTCTCTCTGTCTGTCTGTCTGTCTCTCTCTCCCTCCCTCTCTCTCTTTCCGCCTCTCTCTCTCTCCCTCTCTTTCTCTTTCTCTTTCTCACTCTCTTTCTCTCCCTCTCTCTCTCTCTTTCCATCTATCTCTCTCCCTTCTTCTCTCTGTCTCTCTCTTACACACACACACACACACACTTACACACACACACACACACTTACACACACACACACACACACATACACACTTACACACACACACACACACACTTACACACACACACACACACTTATACACACACACACACACACACATACACACACGTACACAAAACCCGCAGGCACATAATGCATATACATGTATACACGCTCTTGCATGCACTCATGTATATGTATGTGGTAATGTGCACGCACACGTCATTACATGCGTGAGGATCCATCATTATGTAACTGTCATTGGGAATCAGTGGAAAATCGCAAGAAGCAGTTGGAATTACCTGTGGCTTTCCCATTTCTTCAAACTACTCTCCTCAGCAAGCTTTCTTATGTCTGAGTTCAATCCCACTCCGCAACATTAACCCTTTGACTCCTTTAACTTATCCACCAACCACAAAAACTTGACCCTTTGACTCCCTCACCCTATCCACATTTTTTTTCTTTTTTTGCAGGAAGCTGGAGGATATGGTGAGGGACCCAAAGGGTCAAGTTTTTGCTTGGCTAACATGGTTGATAAAACAGGATGCTGGTACACAAGATGTAGGAGTCAAAGGGTTAAAAAGTTTGTCTGTTCGCTGCCCATCTTAATAATGCTCCGATCATACTGCTGGTGCCATTGTTTCAAAGGTCTCGTCCCCATCCTTAGTTTTGCAAGACTTTGCCAGTGTATAAAGCTTTTGTGCAGATTGAGGGTCTGCCCGATTACTGCTACCAGATTTGAGTGGAGTCATCATCATCATCATCAGGTGCCCTGCCGCATGGCGTTGGCGATCATGGACTTCCATCTGCCTCTATCTCTCGTTGCCCCTAGCATCTCCCCCACCCTCCCCGTCCCCAGCCACTCTGCAAGTCCGTCCAGCATTTTCTCCCTGGGTCTACCCGGTGCTCTCTTTCCCTCCAGCTTTCCCGTTGTGACCAGGTGCTCCAAATCCCCCTTCCTCATGAAATGGCCTATAAATGTTGCCTGTCTTTTCCTAATCTTCCTTATGAGTAATCTACTTGTGTCTGCCTCCATCAAGACTGTCTCGTTTGTTTTCTTTGCTGTCCATGGAACTCTCAACATTCTTCTGAGAAACCACATCTCGACTGCCTCAATCTTGTTCTGGCTTTGTTTGTTGACTGTCCACGCCTCGCATCCGTACAACAGTATTGGTTCTATATAACATTCAAGAACTCTCTTCCTGATGTTAATTGATAGGCATCTGTTGGTGAGAATGCTTGTCATCTTCTTGAATGCTGTTTTGGCTTGGCCGATTCTGCCGGCTATTTCTGATGTGCATCTGCCGTCTGATGAAATGATCGTTCCCAGGTATTTGAATTTATCAAGCTGTGTCAAGATTTGTACCATTTGCTGTTATTTTGCATGAAGGGATTTCATGTTTTTTACTGATCACCATGACTTCAGTCTTCCTGCTGTTTAGTTCCAGCCCCTCACCTTTGCCTTCTATTTCTAGTATATTCACAAGGTTTTGTAGGTCTCTTTCACTTTCTGCAATTAGACGGTGTCATCTGCATATCGAATGTTGAGTGGAGTGCATATCGAAATTTCCCTGTGTGATTAATTCCTCTTGAACAAATTCCAAACTCCAAACACTCCTGCAAGTCCACACGGAGTTAAAGGTGCCCCATCCACAGAGACAAGGCCAGGAGCTTTGAGAACACTACCACTGACATGTCTTGAACTCGTGAAAGTTTCCGTCCGTCCTGCCAAATTTTGTTTCAGAAAAGGATGTTACGAAATGTTCGGCAAGAGATATACCAAAAAAATTGTGTGATGCCAAGACAGGATTGTAGAATGAGTGGGAAAGTCAGGGTTATAGGGTAGGTGGGGAAGTCAGGATTACAGAGTGGGTGGGGAAGTCGGGATTGTAGGGTGTGTGGGGAAGTCAGGATTATAGGGTGTGTGGGGAAGTCAGGATTATAGGGTGTGTGGGGAAGTCAGGATTATAGGGTGTGTGGGGAAGTCAGGATTATAGGGTGGGTGTTAAGTAAGGATTGTAGAGTGGGTGGGGAAGACAGGATTGTAGGGTGTGTGGGGAAGTCAGGATTATAGGGTGGGTGGGGAAGTCAGGATTGTAGGGCAGGTGGGGAAGTCAGGATTGTAGGGTGGGTGGAGAAGTCAGGATTGTAGGGTGGGTGGGGAAGTCAGGATTGTAGAGTAGGTGGGCAAGTCAGGATTGTAGAGTGGGTGGGGAAGTCAGGATTGTAGAGTAGGTGGGCAAGTCAGGATTGTAGGGTGGGTGGGGAAGTCAGGATTGTAGGGTGAGTGGGGAAGTCAGGATTGTAGAGTAGATGGGCAAGTCAGGATTGTAGAGTAGGTGGGCAAGTCAGGATTGTAGGGTGGGTGGGCAAGTCAGGATTGTAGGGTGGGTGGAGAAGTCAGGATTGTAGAGTAGGTGGTGAAGTCAGGATTGTAGAGTAGGTGGGGAAGTCAGGATTGTAGGGTGGGTGGGGAATCAGGATTGTAGAGTGGGTGACGAAGTCAGGATTGTAGAGTAGGTGGTGAAGTCAGGATTGTAGGGTGTGTGGGGAAGTCAGGACTGTAGGGTGGGTGGGGAAGTCAGGATTGTAGGGTGGGTGGTGAAGTCAGGTTTATAGGGTGGGTGGAGAAGTCAGGATTGTAGGGTGGTTGGGGAAGTCAGGATTAGAGGGGGGGTGGGGAAGTCAGGACTGTAGGGTGGGTGGGGAAGTCAGGTTTATAGGGTGGGTGGGGAAGTCAGGATTGTAGGGTGGGTGGGAAGTCAGGATTGTAGGGTGGGTGGGGAAGTCAAGATTGTAGGGTGGGTGGGGAAGTCAGGATTACAGGGTGGGTGGGGAAGTCAGGATTGTAGGGTGGGTGGGGAAGTCAGGTTTATGGGGTGTGTGGGGAAGTCAGGATTGTACTGTGGGTGTTAAGTCAGGATTGTAGAGTAGGTGGGGAAGTCAGGATTATAGGGTGGGTGGGGAAGTCAGGATTGTAGGGTGGATGGGGAAGTCAGGATTACAGGTGGGTGGGGAAGTCAGGATTATAGGGTGGGTGTTAAGTCAGGATTGTAGGGTGGTGGGGAAGTCAGGATTATAGGGTGGGTGGGGAAGTCAGGATTATAGGGTGGGTGGAGAAGTCAGGATTATATGGTGGGTGGGGAGTCAGGATTATAGGATGGGTGGGAAAGTCAGGATTATAGGGTGGTGGGAAAGTCAGGATGATAGGGTGGGTGGGAAAGTCAGGATCATAGGGTGGATGTGGAAGTCAGGATTATAGGGTGGGCGGAGATATCAGGATGATAGGGTGGGTGTGGAAGTCAGGATTATAGGATGGGTGGGGGAGTCAGGATGATAGGGTGGGTGGGAAAGTCAGGATTATAGGGTGTGGTGGGAAAGTCAGGATGATAGGTGGATGTGAAAGTCAGGATTATAGGATGGGTGGGAAAGTCAGGATGATAGGGTGGGTGGGAAAGTCAGGATCATAGGGTGGATGTGGAAGTCAGGATAATAGGGTGGGCGGAGATATCAGGATGATAGGGTGGGTGTGGAAGTCAGGATTATAGGGTGGGTGGGGGAGTCAGGATTGTAGGGTGGGTGGGGAAGTCAGGATTACAGGATGGGTGGGGAAATCAGGATTACAGGATGGGTGGGGAAGTCAGGATTACAGGATGGGTGGGGAAGTCAGGATTGTAGGTGGGGATGTCCGGATTGTAGAGTAGGTGGTTAAGTGAGAATTGTAGGGTGGGTGGTTAGGTCAGGATTGTAGGGTGGGTGGTTAAGTCAGGATTGTAGAGTGGGTGGGGAAGTCAGGATTATAGGATGGGTGGGGATGTCAGGATTGTAAGATGGGTGGGGATGTCCGGATTGTAGGGTGTGTGGGGAAGTCAGGATTACAGGGTGGGTGGGGAAGTCAGGATTACATGGTGGGTGGTTAAAGTCAGGATTACAGGGTGGGTGGGGAAGTCAGGATTATAGGGTGGATGGGAAAGTCAGGATTATAGGGTGGATGGGAAAGTCAGGATTGTAGAGTAGGTGGGGAAGTCAGGATTGTAGGGTGGGTGGTTAAATCAGGATTACAGGGTGGGTGGGGAAGACAGGATTATAGGGTGGATGGGGAAGTCAGGATTATAGGGTGGGTGGGGAAGTCAGGATTATAGGGTGGATGGGGAAGTCAGGATTGTAGGGTGGGTGGGGAAGTCAGGATTATAGGGTGGATGGGGAAGTCAGGATTGTAGAGTAGGTGGGGAAGTCAGGATTGTAGAGTAGGTGGGGAAGTCAGGATTGTAGAGTAGGTGGGGAAGTCAGGATTGTTGGGTGGGTGGGAAGTCAGGATTGTTGGATGGATGGGGAAGTCAGGATTGTAGGGTGTGTGTGGAAGTCAGGATTATAGGATGGATGGGGAAGTCAGGATTGTAGAGTAGGTGGGGAAGTCAGGATTGTAGGGTTTGTTGGGAAGTCAGGATTGTAGGATGGATGAGGAAGTCAGGACTGTAGGGTGGGGAAGTCAGGATTACAGAGTGGGTGGTTAAGTGAGGATTGTAGGGTGGGTGGTTAAGTCAGGATTGTAGGATGGTGGGGATGTCCGGATTGTAGAGTAGATGGGGAAGTCAGGATTGTAGGATGGGTGGTTAAGTCAGGATTGTAGGGTGGGTGGTTAAGTCAGGATTGTAGGGTGTGTGGGGAAGTCAGGATTGTAGGGTGGGTGGGCAAGTCAGGATTGTAGGATGTGTGGGGAAGTCAGGATTGTAGGGTGGGTGGGGAAGTCAGGATTATAGTGTGTGGGAACTTGGTCGCCTCCCACATCAAGGTTGGCAGTGGTACAGAATTTCTTCTTGACATGTTTCTTGAATATTGATGTACGTAATATTACCAACATTGATGAGTATATTGTCTTAAATATGTTTTGTAAGTTATAGGTTGT
>JAPXFY010002076.1:0-12500 GCA_030674185.1 Monoplex corrugatus
GCATAGATACACAATATCTGGATCGCAGTGATACAAAAAATGGCGCACTTGTGTGTGTGTGTGTGTGTGTGTGTGTGTGTGTGTGTGTGTGCGTGTGTGTGCAAGTTTGTGGACAGTCTAACGTACAACGCTTTATACCTGATGTCAGACACTCTGGCCTTCAGTCTGTACCTCATTTTCTTTCTGAATGCCGTTGTGGAGGGTGCCTCTTGTATCCTGATGGTCTTTATGATGAACAGGTACAATACCGCACAATACAATGCAACACAACACAGGTCAGTGTAACGCGATATAACACAACGTAATGCAATGCTATGCAAAAATCTATGACACCACAGAATATAACATTTAAGGCAGTGCAAGAAAAGACGACGCGATACAATATGACCCAATACATCAAAACGCAAAACAGTCCATCACAACACAATTCAGTGTAAACATGAAACAACATGATATGGAAAATATCATGAAACTTTATTTCCCAAAGGTATTGCTATAAGCACAAGTCAGGTGACATGTCTGCCGCTGTTCATATACTTACATTGATTGAAGGGTTGAAAACAGATAAATGATCAGGTCAGTTCAATTCAGGCAATCGTGCGTTCATGCAGTCAACGCGTTTCACTTGGATTTGCCAGCAGTCAGCGTAATGCCCTCCAGTTCTTGTTTCATCGTCATCATCATCATCATCATCATCATCATCATCATCATCATCATCATCATCATCATTCATCATCATCATGTGCCCTGCCGCATGGTGTTGGCGATCAAGGCCCTCCACACGAATCTATCCCCTGTCGTTGCAAGTGCATCTCCCACCCTCTCTGTCTTCAGCCACAATGCAAATCCGTCCATTTTTTTTCTACCTGGTGTTCTCTTTCCCTTCTGTTTTCCTGTTGTGACAAGGTGTTCTAATTCCCTTTTCCCAAAACATATGCTATGAATGTTTCTTGTCTTTTCCTAATCTTCTTTATTAATGATGTTCTTGTGTCTTTCTCCTTCAAGACTTTCTCGTTTGTTTTGTTTGCTCTGCATGGAACTCTCAATATTCTTCTTAGAAACCACATTTCAGTTACCCCAATTTTGTTCTGACTTTGCGCGTTGACTGTCCACGCCTCACAACCATATAACAGTATCGGTTCTATGTAGCATTCAAGAACTCTCCTCCTGATGTTTAGTGATAGGCATTTGATGTTTACCTGCTCGAAATCTTTCTGGATCATTTGTTGTTTGTTTTGTTTTACCTTGGAGTCCACCAGAGCACTTTTGGTTGGCGAGTCTTGAGGGAGGGAACCTTGACACGCGGCAAGATATTTCATATGCAATGTGTAGATCTCATTGAACTTTAGACATTGATTGAACCATATTCTGACTATGTCGTTGATTATGAAGTCACTCTACTTAATTCCTATTTTCTTATCATCTAGAGTCGAAGGCATCAAATTTGTTCTCTTTGCTGGATTTTGAATACCAAATTTTACAGGCATAAAGGAAAGTTAGATACGGCGCTAGAGTTTTGGAATCGAATCTCGATTTTTCAAAGAGAACTTCTTCCCTGCCCAGAATTTGGCTTGAAAGCCTCTGATGCTTTGCCTGTTCTACAATTGGAACTTGGTACATATCATCCTGCCTGCTTATTGGGCTATACAAATAGGTGAAGTCATCAAGAATTTATATTTCGTTTTGACCTATGAAAATGTTAGTCATGAATGGCTGCCACATACTATATTCTTTGTCTTTTTGCCGCTGATCGCTAAACCCAAGTCTCCACCACTTTCTCCAGTGCATCTACAAGCTATTGGAGGCTGAGTGTTATCTGTTATGGCTGCTACACTATCTCTTCCGTGTCAGCTGATGTTATGATTTTCACTTGCTTTCTTCAGAAACAAGTTGATAGCAGCAACTACGGAATAGGGGAGAGAATGCAGTCTTGACGGACACCAGTGAGAACATGAAATCGGTCACTGTAGCTATCATCTGTGTGTGTGTGTTACAGATGTGTTATGAGTGACTGATAAGAGAATGAGAGTCGACTAGAGATATTACGTAAACTGTGTGTGTGTAGGTGCGTGTTCTATGTGTTTTCCCCAATCACACACAACCTTCCATTCAGTCACCTCATCCACATCTGCAAACAAACATTATATTTCAATGTTTATAATTATTCAGTGAAACCATAAGAATAACCAAGTCTGTGACGTATACACCATTTAATGTTGTGTCGTGTAGAAGCAGAACTGATGGTAGAGCAGAGTTGATTTTTTCTCTGTGTGTGTGTTGTGTGTGTGTGTGTGTGTGTGTGTGTGTGTGTTTGTGCCTATGATTGCGTCTGTGCCTTTGACTATCTGTATGCCTGTGAAAATACAAGTCTTAGCAATTTTTTTTCTCAGTTGATTCTGAGTGGATCTCTGGAAATGTTTGATAATGATATAGATCTTTCAAGTGTTTGGAATTCCTAGGTTAAAAAATCATGGAGTCAAGTTGAACGTCAATCACACTAAAGAAATACCAAAAAATATCGCTTTTTGAAGAAGAGTGTGAACAATACATTATCGAGACGTTAATTTGGTTTTACGGTTTGGCAGTTTTGTGTTATCCTCGTACACTCGAATCACGTCAATGTTTATTTGACCTGGCCACAATGACACTACAAAATACAAAATCGCGACTCACTCTCTGTCTCTTTGCCTGTCTGTCTGTCTGTCTGCCTCTCTCTCTGTCGTCTGACTGTCTCTCTCTCTCTGTCTCTCTCTGTCTGTCTGTCTCTCTATCTGTCTGTTCTCTCTCTCTTTCTGTCTCTCTCTCTCTCCTCTCTCCTTTCTCTCTCTTATATATATATATATATATATATAATGTAGTATTATAAACACCTTTCTCGTAATACTGTGAGACAAAAAGGGACATACGTACGTACTGACACGCTACATACAAATTGACCACATTACACACATTCTCTGTCCTCTGTCTGTCTGTCTGTCTGTCTGCCTCTTTCTCTCTCTCCCTCCCTCCCTCCCTCTCTCTTTTAATACTGTGAGATAAAAGGGAAGCACGCACGCGCAAACAAACAGAAACACATATACACACTCGTACATGCACACACGCACACACTACACACCGACAACACACACACACACATAATATATATATATATCTATATATATATTATATATACACAAACAAACACATACAAACATACTTTCTCTAAATCGTTCCCTTGTGTTTCTGTCTCCTTGTGTCTCTGTCTCCTGTGTCTCTGTGTCTTTGTCTGACTGTGTGTTCCTCTCTCTCTCTGTCTCTCTCTCTGTCTCTCTCTCTCTCTGTCTCTCTCTCTCTCTCTGTCGTTGTCTGCTGTCTGTCTCTCTCTGTCTCTCAGTGTCTATCTCTGTCTCTGTCTGTCTGTCTGTCCGTCTGTCTCTCTCTGTCTCTCTGTCTCTGTCTGTCTGTCTGTCTGCCTGTCTGTCTCTCTGTCTCTCTGTCTCTCTGTCTCTCTCTCTCTCTCTCTCTCTCACACACACACCACACACACACACACACACACACTCTCTCTCTCTCAGAACATTGTGCGATAAATAGGGAGTCTTCATAACTGTGTAGTTTGACTGGTAGTTTGAGAAATAAAGAAATAACAGCGTGTGCTGACAATATCATGCGATAAACAAAGAAACAAAATTAACAGCGTGTGCAAACAATATTTCAAGTACGGCAAGAGAGCACCAGTGAAATTTATGTACATGGCGTCAAAGTGATTTTTAAAGATCCCACACGTACATATTCGGCAGGGATTGTCTTTCATATTCACAAAACAGTAAATGGTTAGAAAAAAAAACAAGATCCCATAAAGCAAGTTTTAACAAAACAGTCTTGATTAAAATCAAATTGAAGTATTATGAGCCTATTAAGACTGACTTTTTTAATTGAAACCTGAATAAAAATGGATAAACTCAAATGATACATTTTCATATGTGTTTCACACAGCATCTATCAGCCCCACAGGCATATTACTTCAAGGAAATTTTATACATGAACTGTTGAAACAAACAAGCAAAAGAGATAAACAGATATAATGTCATCCATTAACCTCACCCAACTATTTTATAGATTAACACGCGTAGCCCCAACATCAAAACTTGTTCTTAGTCACATTTAGGCTATAGAACAAAGACACGCTGTAAAAACATGCTTTACAACGTATGGTCCCAGGGATCATTTCCGTAAATGTCTCATATCGTTAAAAATGGTATAACAATCCCCAAAGCAGATCATAGACATGCCACATACACTTTCTAAACTCGCATACCGGAAAAGAAAATCCCCTATACTTGTACTTTTTCACCCATTAGTTACAAATCAACACTGTTTGAGAAAGGTTGGTGCATTTGGCGTGAAACATTTACACAGAATTCACAAACATTCCATTAAAACATTTTTTTTCTGAAAACGTCATGTTTATCTAAGAAAAAAGTCCTCATTATACACAAAAAATATATATTCCACTTATAGGAGAATTTGGCCTCAACAAAGGAGTGAAAGTACAAAAATAATGTCAAGTTCTGCACAGTCCTTTTTTTTTCATAATCTTATCCAGTCACAGGTACTTAACTAAACTCCCAATTCCTGTCCCGAGGATGTATACATATAACTTAATCAATTAGCGATTTCAGAAGCAACCTCCTACCAAACGAATGATCCCTTTAGTGCATAGTAGCATTGCAAATTTAAAACATACACACACACACACACACACACACACACACACACACACACGCACGCACGCACACACACGCGCACACACACACACACACACACACACACACACACACACACACACACACACACACACACACACACACACACACACACACACACACACACACACACACCGTCTAATATCACTTACAGTGAAAAGACGTTAGATCAAAGAACGAACACACACACACACACACACACACACACACACACACACACACACACACACACACACACACACACACAACACACACACACACACACACACACACACACACACAACACACACACACACACACACACACACAACACACACACACACACACACACACACACAAACACACACACACACACCATGTCTCGTCTTCTGACGAGTCATACTTCTTTTACTTTTGCATTTATGTATCTATCTATGTAGCTACCTACGTATCTATGTATCTGTCTATCTATCTATCTATCTATCTATCTGTCTATCTATCTATCTATCTTTCTATCTATCTGTCTATCTATCTATCTATCTATATATCTATCTATCTATGTATCTATATATCTATCTAACTATATATATATATATCATATACATGTATATATATATATATATATATATATATATGTATATATATATATATATGTGTGTGTGTGTGTGTGTGTGTGTGTGTGTGTGTGTGTGTGTGTGTGTGTGTGTGTGTGTGTGTGTGTGTGTGTGTGTGTATCTGTCTGTCTGTCTATCTATCATTTGAACAATTAGAATGTTTCATATTTCATTCTCCAGATTTGATATCTTAAAACCCTATGACGCAAGGACTGGATAAAAGAAAGCACATGCGGTACTTACTGGTTATGGTTAGGTGGTACTTACTTGTTGCCATTGTATATACAGATCGATGTGATCTGATCTTATCCCTGTGTCAATTTTCAGTGTCATATACTTTCTGTTTGTGTTTGTGTATACATGATAGGGCCTAATGCTTCTGTTATGCTTATTGTTCACGAGATCATTGATTTATGTGATGCGTAAAGCCAACCAGAGCATTGCAATGTTATTTGATTCAGTTGGTAGATCTGTAAATTCAAGATCGGCTGTTTCGAGTTCAATCCCAGCCAGAAAAATAATCTCTTTTGTTCACTGCTGATCTTAATGTTCCAGTCTGTGTCGTAATGTCAGTGTTATCTTAAGTCATGTTCTCTTTTCTCCATTTCAAGATCTTGCCAGCCTATTATGGTTTACACAAGTTGAAGGCGTTTTTCAGAATCATGTTGGCAGTGTTTGGTGAACGCATAGAGAATAGTTCTAGTGCTATAAACAGAATCTTCTAAATATACTCAAAACATCAAGAACAATGTATGAAAAAAAAATCAGTGTGTTTCTTCTAACTCACCAAGAACAGTGCAAGAAAAAAAACTGTGTTTGTTCTAAGTGCTTTGATCTAAATTGTATTTCATTCGTTTGTTGTCATAAAGTCATAAAAATGAAAATTTCTGGCCATGGTGATAAAGCAGGGGGTGTAGAGTCGACCTTCAGGTGGTTCAATTTTTTTTTTGTATGGGCTAGCTAAGTCTCTGAATAGAACCGTGGATTGAAGACCTTTTGTTTTTGACTGAAGCCCCAACTTCCATCAACAAACAATGGTGTGTTCACTGTCCATCTTTATGATCTAGTGGTGTCAGCTGCTATTTTCACAGATCCTGTTCGAACTTCTTCCTCCCTCCAAATTTCAAGACCCTGCCAACTCATAGGAGTTTGAATGATTTTGAATGATCGTGATATAGTCTATAAGAAGCCCTATTTTATTCATGAGTATTATGATATGCTGGGTATCTAAATGAGTAGTTTTCGAACAGTATCATATGTTGGTGGATGTTTTGATTATTGTATATGTTAAACATCCACGAGTTGATGAATGCATTAAAATATTTTGGTTGCAAACATGATTGCTTGTCATGTTGGCATTATTTGATTTCCATGCTTATAGCAGTGGCTGTTTAAAAAATTGCTCTCACAGTTTTTTTCCCCGGGATGGGGGGTGTCATGTGCACAGGGTGATAGGTGCACATGTTTTTTTGTATCGTGTTCATGGGGTGAAAGAAGAGCGTGCGGTTGCGTGACGGACGAGTGCTGTATATAGTTCTGATTGCGTGAGCATGTGTACAAGCATGACACTTGAAACAGGTTGTTAAGTTTAAATATCTGGGAACGCTCATTTGATCATTTCATCAGACAGCAGCTGCACATCAGAAATAGCCAGCAGAATCAGCCAAGCCAAAACAGCATTCAAGAATATGAAAAGCACTCTTACCAACAAATGCCTATCAAGTAATATCAGGAAGAGAGTTCTTGAATATTATGTAGAACCGATAATGTTATACGATTGTGAGGCGTGGATTGTCAACAAGCAAAGCCAGAACAAGATTGAGGCAGCCAGGATGTAGTTTCTAAGAAGAATGTTGAGAGTTCCATGGACCGCAAAGAAAACAAACAAGACAGTCTTGATGGAGGCAGATCATTCATAAGAAAGATTAGGAAAAGACAGGGAATTGGAGCACATGGTCACAATGGGAAAGTTGGAGGGAAAGAGAGCACCAGGTAGACCCAGAGGGAAATATCGGATGGACTTGCAGAGTGGCTGAAGCCAGAGAGAGTGGAAGATGTTCTTGAAACAAAAACTGATAGAAAGAGATGGAAGGCCATGATCGCCATGACAGAGTTACAGACATGACATGCATATTTTCCTCTTTCGATTGAATGACAAACATCGGTATTAGGGGACTCGTGAAATCCATCTGTGGAGAGGACAGTCGATCTCTGTCTGTGAGGTGCAGCAACAAGCAGGTCAGGCATACTGATATTAGTTCAGTCTTTGATAGTTGTCAGCTGGCCCTTACTCTGTCAGCCTCGACCACGGCCTTCTTCTTGTTCTCCTTTTTGTTTCTTTTTCGTTTTCTTTTCATTCTCCTTTTTCACTTTCTTCCTCTTCTTCTTCTTCTTGTTGAGCTCCAACAAACAGTTCTTTCTCTCAGACTGTTTTAGGCGAAGTGTCTACAGTAAAAACCCATTCCCCAGCTTGGGTGAGCTGTTTTCAAAAACTCTATCATGCACACAACAAAATTCCCTTTCGCACACGACATAAAAAAACTCATGCATACATCACCCCAGGACCAGACAACATTACTACAGAGATAATTGAAGCCCTGGAAGAATTTGGCATAGAAAAAATAACAGTCCTCCTAAATGAAATTTACGACACTGGAAAAATCCCCAAAGATATGTCAAAATCAATTTTCATTGCACTTCCAAAGAAGACATGGGCTATAGAATGCGAACTCCATCGCACAATCAGTTTGATGAGTCATGTAACAAAACTCCTTTTAAGAATAATCATGAGGACAAGGAATAGAATCAAAAGAGAAATAGCAGAAGAACAGTGTGGATTTGTGGAAGGGAAAGGAACTATTAATGACATTTACATCTTAAGAACTATCAGAGAGAGGTCAATTGAGATGAACAAGGATTTGTATTTATGCTTTGTTGACTAAACCAAGGCTTTCGATCGGGTACGACATGAAGAATTGATCAACCAACTGGAGATACTCAATGTTGGTGGAAAAGATCTACGAATAATCAGGAATACGTACTGGGAACAAATAGCTGCAAAGGGAATAGAAAACAATATAAACTCTTTCCAAAACATCAAAAGAGGAGTCAGACAGGGTTGTGTTTGTCACCAGATCTGTTTTCACTTTACAGCCAAAACATCATGAGAAACCTAGAAGAAGACCCTGGATTAAAGGTTGGAGGGAAAATGATAAACAACATTCGATACGTAGATGACACCGTGCTAATTGCAGACAATGAAAGGGACCTACAAAACCTTGTGAATATACTAGAGATAGAAAGCAAAGGTAAGGGGTTGGAACTAAACAGCAGGAAGACTGAAGTCATGGTTATCAGTAAAAAACATGAAATCCCCTCATGCAAAATAACAGCAAATGGCACAACCTTGACACAGGTTAATAAGTTCAAATACCTGGGAACATTTCATTTCATCAGACGCAGATGCATGTCGGAAATAGCCGGCAGAATCAGCCAAGCCAAAACAGCATTCATGAAGATGACAAGCATTCTTACCAACAAATGCCTATCAATTAACATCAGGAAGAGAGTTCTTGAATGTTATATAGAACCAATACTGCTGTACGGATGTGAGGCATGGACAGTCAGCAATCAAAGCCAGAGCAAGATTGAGGCAGCCGAGATGTGGTTTCTAAGAAGAATGTTGAGAGTTCCATGGACAGCAAAGAAAGCAAATGAGACAGTCTTGATGGAGGCAGACACAAGTAGATCACTCATAAGGAAGATTAGGAAAAGATAGGCAACATTTATAGGCCATTTTATGAGGAAGAGGGATTTGGAGCACCTGGTCACAACGGAAAAGCTGGAGGGAAAGAGAGCACCAGGTAGACCCAGGGAGAAAATGCTAGACAGACTTGCGGAGTGGCTGAAGATGAGTAGGGTGGAGGAGATGCTTGGGGCAACAAGAGATAGAGACAGATGGAAGTCCATGATCGCCAATGCCATGCGGCAAGGCACCTGATGATGATGATGATGGCACATACACAAATGCATAAACACATTGTATTGTCACACACACAAGCACACCCATACACACACACACCACACACACACAGACACACACACACACACATACGCACATACACACATACATACACACACACAAGCACACACACACACACACACACACACACACACACACACACACACACACACACACGCATACACATTCTCTTTCTCTGTCTCTCTATCTTTCTGTATGTTTCTGTGTCTATGTCTCAGTGTCTTAGTGCTTTTTTTTCTCTCTCTCTCTCTCACGTCTCTCTCTTCTCTCTCTCTTCTCTCTTCTCTCTTCTCCCCTCTCTCTCTCTCTTCGTCTCTCTGTCCCTCTCTCTCACGTGCGCGCGCACGTTCCACACACGTTAAGAAAACACATTATGCAAATGCATACATGCACACACACACACACACTTATTTATGTACACACACACACACACACACACACACACAAACACATACACACACACACAAACACGCGCGCGCGCGCGAGCAGGATTGCACAAGCACGCAAACACACACACATTATACTTTTCATACTGGCTAACAGCTGCCGCACAATGCGTCTGTTGTATGTAGGCTGATAAAAACGTTTTGCTGATTAACGATAAATCTGAAACTAACGTGTTGTTTCATAACACTTTTGTTATAGTATCATTGTATGTCAATGTCACCATAGGATAAACAAAAACGTGCATGTTGCGGTATGGATATCAAATCGACATGCCAACTCAGGGACGCCAAATTAATAAACGTGTGTGGCTGTTTCCTTGACAGAGACACTGATATACAGGACTGGAAAACAACCACTACAATAAGAAAAAGCAACAATGGCAACAACAATAATTATGATCAACAATAACACTGAAAAGAGAGAGAATCAGGAAAGTTTGATAATTAAAAAAAGAATAATAAACACATAAATAAAACAAAACACGTTGCACCGCTACGTCCTGCTGATGTGAAATAGACTCGATATGTGGTGTTTGCAGCTTCTAACACACACACACACACACACACCCACACGCGCGCCGCGCGCACACACACACACACACACACACACACACACACACACACACACACACACACGATATCAGAGAACAGTAATAACCAAAGACTGTAAGCGTTAACATCAAAAGAGCAGGCAGAACATAGCTAGATGTTATCATAGTTAGTTCAAAGTGAGTGCCACAGGACAGGAGTGTTCTATCAGGTCAGCATGCCTGTAGAGTCTTGCCAACTGGGACAAAACTGACCTGACCAGTTATAGTTTACCTCGGCCTGTGTGTGTATTTTTTGCGTGCTTTTTGTGCTGTGTTTGTGAACAGTTGTTCTGTCAACTTGTTGTGCTGGCAGGCTAAGTCATGGTTTACGGGGCTTGTGTGTGTGATTTGTGCGTGCTTTTTGTGCTGTGTTTATGAACAGTAGTCCTGTCAACTTGTTGTCTTGGTGGGCTAAGTAAAGAGGAGTCAGTTGGTGTCTGGTGCCCCTCTGCTACAGTCAGTTTGCAGTTAGGGTGGTTAGGGCCATTCTCTGGTCAGTGTACACTTATAGTTTTGATTGTCAAGGTATTAATGCTGTAATACTGAAGTTGTAATGTTTTTCCTGTATATGGATTAGAATTTTCTGTTTTATCTTCATTCAAAATATTGATTATAATTTTATGTACAACTATTGCATGCATAAACACACACACACGCATGCAACATAGCACACGCACAACACACACACACACACACTCTCTCTCTCCTCTCTCTCTCTCTCTCTCTCCACACACACACACACACACACACATTCTTACAAACACACACGCACAGCAACGTACACGCACAACACACATGTACACACACACGTACGCAAGCACACACACGCAGCAATATATGAACACAGTATGCCTCTTTATTCATATGAAAAATCTGTTAATCTTCTTCATTACATAAGTCAGTGTTTAAATTTTAATATTCTGTGGTTCTTATGTGTCTTCTTACTTTATAGCTTTAATGTTTGTTGTTATCTTATTGTGTATGTAATTGTGAACATTTTTTACACCTTTTGCTTTCTTGCGAAATGTAAAGCGCTGGTGAGCATGTTTTTATATGGAATATGCGCTATACAAATAAACATTATTATATTATTATTATTATTATTATGTTGGACGTTGTGTTCTAGAAGTGGAAAAGTTTCTGTGTCTGCGTTTAAGGCAGGAGTCTAACTAAAGAGGAGAGAGATGACGCTCGGTGCCCTTCTGCTACAGTCACTTTGCAGTTAGGGTGGTTAGGGCCAGTCTCTGGTCAGCGTTTCACTTGTAGTTGGACGTTGTCCTAGAAGTGGAAGTGTTTCTGTGTGTCTGTGTTCAATGTGTAACCAGAGACAGTTGGTTTCTGGTGCCCCTCTGCTACAGTCAGATTGCAGTTAGGGTGGTTAGGGCCATTCTCTGGTCAGTGTTTCCTTGTAGTTGAACGTTGTGTCCTAGAAGTGGAAGAGTTTCTGTGTCTGCGTTTAATTCAGGCAGGAGTCTAAGTAAAGAGGATGGAGTTGATGCTTGGTGCCCCTCTGCTACAGTCGGTTTGCAGTTAGGGTGGTTAGGGCCAGTCACTGGTCAGTGTTCACTTGTAGTCGGACTTGGTGTGTCTTTGTTTAATGTGTAGCCTTCTATGTACCTCTCGGTCGGCAGGGGTAGGTTGCCTCTATTTCGTCTGTGCGGTGGTTCAAATCAGGAGTGTCCAGTACCACAGTTGTTTATGTCCATGTTTGGCCCAAGGCTCTACGATAAAAGCAACATGTCCGAGCTGATGTAACGGTGACGAACGTGCAGGGTAAGTATGGCTGGTGGGCGTTTCTGGCAGCAGCTTCCTGTTGGCTCTCTGTTCCTGAAACGGTCTCCAGGGAATGTGGGTGGGAGTCAGTTCACAAATGCTCTGCAGCCCTCGGGTCTCTTTAGTCTCCAGTGTCTGCTGCCCCATCGTTATCACTGGTCTTCAGCAAGCATGGTTGATTGGCACTTCAGACAGCAACTTCCTGCAAGATTCAGCAAATTAAGTGCTTGCTTGTTGCCCCTCCGTCATGTTGTTATGTTTGGCGACTGAATAAAATTTGTGTGAATGTACTTGTTCAGTTTTCCTTATTT
>JAPXFY010002076.1:17500-20000 GCA_030674185.1 Monoplex corrugatus
GAGCACGTTGAAGTATCCTTCCAATCCACCCCTCACCCCATCACCTTCTCCTGTGTCTATCGACCTCCACCTAGCTCTGCCAACAAACTCACCACATCCACGTTTCTCTCTGACTTTGACCAATTGCTTGACCACTACTGCCTCTTTCCTGGAAATCTCATCATTCTAGGTGACACCAATGTCCACTATGACAACACTCACCGTTATGACACAAGACATATCATCAACTCTCTGTCCAATCACAATATGACTCAACACATTTCTGAACCAACCCATCAAAAAGGTCACATTCTTGACTGGATCATTTCTCGTGATCACCACAATTCCGCTACTGACAACTACCCGTCTAACTTCAGCCCTTCCATCTGACCACTCTGCAATTCTCTGTTCTCTCGACATTTCTCCTCCTTCCCGTACCATGCGCACAGTGACTCAACGCAATCTCAAATCTATCGACCTCTCCACATTTTCATCTGATGCCTCACGTCTCCTTTCTGAAAAGTCACATAACCTTGCCGATGAATTCTATACTACTCTCCACCATCTTCTGGACACTCATGCTCCAGCCACAACCCGTCTTTTACCTGACCGCCCCCCTACCCCTGGCTCACTCAAGAGATCGCCTGTGCAAAACGTGCCCGCCGCAGAGCAGAGCGCCGCTGGCGCAAATCCAAACTCACTGTACACAGGCAACCTTTCCAAGCCTCTAAAACAAAAGTATCCACCCTCATTGCATCAGCAAAAACAAGCTATTTCCAAACCAAAATCCTGAATGCGTCTTCTTCAAAAGAACTCTTTACAACCATGAATCATCTCCTTGGCACACGAAAAGATTTACCTCTCCCAACAAAACATACAAATGAAGAACTCCCATCTGTATTCTCCAACTATTTCACCACCAAAATACAAACTCTTCGTGACAGGCTTGACAGGACACCCTGTCAACCATGCCCACCTGACCCTTCCTTCTCTGGCACACCTCTTACTACTTTTACCCCAGTCTCACAAGAAGAAATTCTCAACACAATCAGATCCATGTCGTTCAAAACCTGCGAACTGGATCCTCTTCCCGGTTCTCTCTACGCCGATTGTCTCCCTACTCTCCTCCCATTCATCACTGACATCATCAACACTTCTCTTCAAACTGGAACTATCCCAGATTCTTTCAAGTCTGCTATTGTTCACCCTCTCCTCAAGAAACACAATTTAGACCCAAATGAACTGAAAAATTACCGGCCTATCTCTAATCTCTCTTTCTTGTCAAAACTCCTTGAAAAAGTCGTCCTCAACCAGCTGAACTCTCACCTGTCTGCCAACAATCTCCTCAATCCTTTCCAGTCAGCCTACCGCCAGTGCCATAGCACTGAAACTGCCCTACTACACATTCTCAACAATCTCCTCCTTGCAACTGATACTGGCAAAGTCTCTCTCCTCACACTCCTTGATCTGTCTGCAGCCTTTGATACCATTGATCATGGTATTCTCCTTTCTAGATTTCATCATACTTTTGGCATCTCTGACATTGCTCTGTCTTGGTTCACTTCATACCTATCAAACAGAAAACAAACCATTCTCATCAATGGCACTTACTCTCAACCTGCATACCTGACCTGTGGTATTCCACAAGGATCTGTCCTTGGCCCTGTTCTTTTCACTCTTTACACCTCCCCCCTGTCCACCATCATCAACTCCCACTCTATAAAACACCACTTCTATGCTGATGACACCCAACTTCAAGACAGTGACTCACCTGATAATATACAGCGCCTGTTGACTCGCACCACTGAGTGTTACTCAGACATTAAGAACTGGATGACGTTCAACAAACTTCAGCTTAATGATGACAAGACAGAAGCTATCCTCATTGGCACCCGTCAGAAACTTTCTCAAATGCCTCCTCTTTCTCTCCCATTATGTAACACATCAGTCCCAATTTCTGATTCAGCTAAAAACCTTGGTGTCTACCTCTCCATGAACAACTTTGTTTCTCAAACTGCCAGATCCTGCTACTATCATCTCCATCGTATAAGGCTGATCAGGAAGTATCTCTCTGTCGAAACAACTGCAAAACTCGTTCTCTCCTTCATAATGTCTCGCATTGACTATTGCAATTCACACCTGTCTGGTCTTCCTGTCTCCACCATTCACATCCTACAGCGCATTCAAAACAATGCTGTACGCCTTGTACTCAAAAAGAAAAAAAGCTGACCACATATCTCCTCTCCTGGCACAACTTCACTGGCTCCCTGTATCAAAGCGCATACAGTACAAACTAGACACCATGTGCTACAAAAGCCTCAATAACGCAGCCTCCGATTACCTGTCAAGCCTACTTGAGATCTATGTTCCCTCACGTACCCTCCGCTCTGCCTCCGATCCTCTGACTTTTCGCTTTCCACGCACTAAGCTCAATACCTATGGTCCACGAGCCTTCTCTGTTTCTGGTCCACTCTCCTGGAACAAACTTCCTCTCTCAGTCCGTCAGCAACCTACTTTTGTC
>JAPXFY010002076.1:25000-29942 GCA_030674185.1 Monoplex corrugatus
CCAGCTACATCGTCTTTGTCATCGTCAAGTTCTTCATAGGTGCCCTCATCCCGGTATGTACAATGTCGCATTAAGAATTTATACTAGGAATTGGAATGGCATGAACAATTCTGTTGTTGGAATCGCCTTTTCAGTTTTAAGATTTGGAATTCATGTGTTGTCGTGTTGGAATCGGATTTTCAATACCACTTCATTAAAGTTTGTGTATAAATTTCTGCTTTCTCAGTTTTGAAAGTATGATACAAAATGCAAAGGAGGGAAGAACCGTTAATGGGTATCGCTCAGATCACCTTGAAATTTTTATCTGCAAAACACATAAGACGAAAGATCTGGGGGCATTAAACAGTTCTTTATTAAAGATACTGAATGTATAAAAAAGATCAAACTCAAATTAAAAAAATATAATTGTAACCAATAATATAAAGTACCGATGTACATAAAACTCAGTTTGAAACTATTACTAAAGCAAATATTCAACTTACAATTATCATACCAGTTATTCTTTCGTGTCCTTATGACGAAAGTCTGACCAAAAACAAGTGCACATACGTCTATGAATAAATGTAAGACCACAGAAATGGAGATTCTCTAAGACACAGAAATACCGTATCTAGAACACATTTATTTAAGTCTGACCAACAGAATGAAAGACGGGAAGAATGTAAGATCTTTTTGATTGAAACTTGAAAAGAAAGGAAAACCATTATGAAGTGTTGAGCTAGATGAGCAAAAGAGAGAAAAAAGGAGCATGAGCATATTTTTGTGACCAAGAATAGTGAAATTTTGTCAGAAAACGTATTTCTAATGGGATAGAAAATGTTGGGCAGAATGAAATAACTCAATAAATAAGAGAAATTTAAGATATAATTGGAAAGAGAAAGTTGGATGACTATGAAATGATAGACATGGTGAAAGATATTCTAAATCTGATCAACTTTAATATGTGTAATAGCATATGTAGTTTTGATGGAATAGTTTATTTTTCAGTTCTATGATCTGGAATTACATATGTAGTGTCTTTGGAATTGGATCCTGGTATAGCGGTTAGTGCAACAGATTAGCGACTGAAATATTGCAGGTCGGAATCTCCATCAATCCCCTCAAAATCAATGCGGGATGTTTCCACCCCAACCGGTTCCTTTCCAGATTTGAGCGTGGAATGGGCACATTTGAAACAAAGATGGTATTGCTCAAATTTCCATGACAACCTCTCGATTGTCTGTAATTTTTGGACCTGGTTTATGCCAGGATCATCATCATCATTCATCATCATCATCATCATCATCATCATCATCATCATCATCATCATCATCATCATCATCCATATGGCGTTGGCATTCATGGCCTTCCAAACGAATCTATCCCTTGTTGCAGCAAGTACATCTTCCACCTTCTCTGTCTTCAGCCACCCTGCAAGTCCATCCAAATGTTTCTCTCTGGGTCTACCTGGTGTTCGCTTTCCCTCCAGCTTTCCTGTTGTGATGATGTGTTCTAATTCCCGTTTCCTCATGAAATGTCCTATGAATGTTGCTTGTCTTTTCCTAATCTTCTTTATCAATGATCTTCCTATGCCTGCCTCCATCAAGACTGTCTCGTTTATTTTCTTTGCTGTCCGTGGAATTCTCAACATTCTTCTTAGAAACCACAGTTTGGCTGCCTCAATCCTGGTCTGGCGTCTGTCTTGTTTGGTTACAGGGAAAGGAAAGGTAAATAATTTCACAACGTCAATTCACTACCACCAGAGTTATGGAATAACATCATCACCATTATACCTTTCACTTTTATCTTCCAGGGTATTGGTAGCATTGCTGTCACAGCAGGGATCGAACTGTTTCCCTCCACTCATCGTACTTGACCAGTGGGTTCTGGAGCACGCTCATCTGGGCCATTTGTATCGCTGTTAGTCCCCTCGTCGCCTTTCTGGTTAGGTTCCACTCCTGGAGAATCTTACAGATGGTTTCAAGTGGATATAGCTGCTTTGTCCTCACCTTTGTGTAAAATTGCTGATTCTCTTTTTGTTCTTGTTGTTATTCTTGTTGTTTCTCTGTCTGTCTGTGTCTGTCTATTTGTCTGTCTGTCTGTCTGTCTGTCTCTCTCTCTCAATCTGTCTATATCTGTGTCTCTGTTTCTGTCCCTGTCTCTCCCTCTCTCTGTCTCTCTCTTTGTCTGTCTGTCTGTCTCTATCTCTATCTCTGTCTCTCTCTGGCTCTGCCTCTCTCTCGCTCTCTTTCTCTCTCTCTCTCTCTCTTCTCTTCTCTCTCTCTTCTCTTCTCTTTCTCTTCGTCTCTCTCTCAGTCTCTCAGCCTCTGTGTGTGTGTGTGTGTGTGTGTGTGTGTGTGTGTGTGTGTGTGTGTGTGTGTGTGTGTCTGTCTGTCTGTCTGTCTGTCTGTCTCTCTGTCTCTGTCTGTCTGTCTGTCTCTCTCTCTCTCTCCTCTCTCTATTTCTTTTTTTCTCTGTCTGTCTCTGTCTGTCTCTGTCTCTGTCTGTCTGTCTGTCTGTCTGTCTCTCTCTCTCTCTCTCCCCTCTCTGTTTCTTTTTTTTCTTTTAATACTTCCAGTTTCTTCTATCCTTTATTTGTATTTTCATCATTTATAAACTATTGCTATTTTCGTTTAATTTTATTCTTATGATCAAAAATAGCATTTAATGACTGTTATGACAACAATAACAGCAACTGCCACTACTACTACTGCTACTACTACTATTACTACTACTAATACAATTGTTGCTGCTGCTGCTGTCACTGCTACTGCCACCACTGCTGCTGCTACTGCTGCTGCTACTACTACTCTTACTACTACTACTACTGCTGCTGGTGCTGCTGCTGTTTCTGTTGCTAATGCTGCTGTTGCTGCTACTACTACTATCACCACTACTACTACTGTTGCTGCTGCTACAACTTCTACTACTACTAGTATTACAAATATTGCTGCTGCTACAACTGCTACTACTAGTATTACTACTAATATTACTACTACTAGTAGTACTACTACTACTACGACTACTGCTATCACTGCTGCTACTGCTGCTACTGCTGCTACCACCACTACTGCTATAACTGTTAACAAGGAACATCTGTGAGTGCTAGCCAGGATCCAGATGTTGAGATAAAGTATCTTCTACCTTCCAATATGAAAAAAATGAAATCAATCAATCAATCCATACATACATACATACATACATACATGCATACACACATGCACAGATACATGCATACATACACACATATACATACATACATATATACATACATAATGTATATACACACACATACATACATACAAACATAAATAAACAGATCAATAAAAAGAGATACATAAACAAGCAAACAAACAAATAAATGAATAAATAAACAAATAACAAATAAATAATAAATAAACAAACAAAAGTTAAATAATAAATAAATAAATGAATGAATAAATAAATGAATAAATAAATTAATAAATTCGTGTGTTTGATCTCCTCTTCTGTCAACCGAAAGTAGTGCCTGGCCACATACATGGTTAGGGAAGATAAAGCAGAGAGAGAAAAGTAATCAAAGTCTGGCTGCATGGAGGTTTGCATCTCCCAGCTAGGGGTAGGAGATGGGCACTGTAGTGATTCATGCTGGCCCTGAGAAAAGTTACCCTCTAGTACGGTCTCAGGGTTATGATATATGTATATGTATATGTATGATATGATGTATGTATATATGTATGTGTATATGTCTATATATATAATATATATATATACACTTCAATTTTCCAAGACAATCAACAAGAGCATTGACTATTTTCTCCAATATTTCAGCCCTTGGCCTTCCTCAGGGTAAAAAAACAAACAAACAAAAAAACGTGTGTGTATGTGTGTGTGTGTGCATGTATGTATATGTAACATGTATGTATGCATGTATGTATGTATATTATATATATATATATATATATATACATATATGTATATATGCGTTCATGTGTGTGTGGTGTTGTGTGTGTGTGTGTTTGTTGTGTGTTGTGTGTGTGTGTGTGTATGTTTATGTGTGTGTTTATGTTTATGTGTGTGTGTGTCTGAATGGTTTATGTCTTAATTTCGTATGTTCAACGAAACACCAAAGACATTTTGCTGTACTCTCAATACATTTTGTTGTACTGCATTTATTCTGTTGACTTTTGTGTAAACATGACAAACACCATTTGCCCCTAATTTTGCGCTTATCTTGTTTTGTTATATCAGATTAGCGATATTACTTTATTTTTGCCTTTTCTGGTTCCGTGTGTTGTTTTTTTTTTTGTGTAATGTATTTCGTCTGCATTTTAAGTAATAACCAATGATAATTTTGACTGACAATGACAAGTTTGAAAAACAAATACTTCATAGCCATGACGAACCACATCGTTATTGCCATTATCATTGCCGTTGTCAGCCTCATTGTCAATGCTGTTGACACTGTCACTGTTATTGTCATTTCCAGATTCGTGAAGGAGCCAGTTTGCTGGCTGGTGGCCAACGGAAAGTTCAAAGAGGCAGAGAAAGTTCTGACCCAGGCGGCCCGATGGAACGGGAAAAATGTTGACACTGTGCTGAAGGTATTCCGTGAACTGGGGCTTGCATCAACATCACACTGCTCCTGTCACTTCACCTAATGGAAATTCTGCGTTGGTTCGTTTGTTCTTATCACTTTACTTAGAGTGTGTGGCCCCATGGTTAATTAAAGCACGTGTCCATGACGTTGAACACTCTGGTTCTAATATTAAGGGATTTTCTCCCTTCCATACGAATCTATCCTTTTTCGTTGCAAGTACATCTATTACCCTGAGATAGAGAAGATGCGCTTTTCTCTTACAATATTGACCCCAAGAACAATTTCGAGGACAGAGAAGATGTGCTTTTCTCTTATAATATTGACACAAGAACAATTTCAGTCTTTACCATCTCACTCCTCTACGACCTTAGGATTAAAGACAAT
>JAPXFY010002077.1:0-2500 GCA_030674185.1 Monoplex corrugatus
TGCCTGTCTGCCTGCCTGCCTGCCTGCCTGTCTGTCTGTCTGTCTGTCTGTCTGTGTCCCTCTGTTTCTGTCTGTCTTACCTCTCTCTCTGTCTGTCTGTCTGGCTCTCTATGCTTATCTATCTATCTCATAAATACTACTGATATTTTGATATGACAGATATTTTGATATTCTAATTTAAATTTATCTTTATCTCTTAATGTTATTATTCTTCATTTTAGTTATTACAGACCGTCCATGGAGATTATAGTGAATGTACTTGTATCAGTGTGGACCCTCTGTAGGTGAAGGACGTAGAGTAAAAAGCGTTATTCTCCTTATACCACAATCCTCAGATATAAAATGTGTTTATCGTCTCCCCCTCCCTCTCTCGCAGCATGCAGGCAACGCCAAGTTAAAAAAAATCACTTTTAGCTGATAATTTCTACCAATGGAAAATAAAGTACCATTATCATTATCATTATCTCTCAAGTTGGAGTATGCCAAACGTAATGGTTTGTGACTAATGACGCTTAAAGTTAAAGGGAAACAACTCTTGTATACCGGAAGTTTTACTATAAGTTGACACCTACTTTCTGTTCCTTAGCCCTGATATGGCTTTAGTAGTCGGCTGGGCTATACGCAATATTAACTGAACTTTTTGCTCCTAGACTGGATCAGTACTTCATGATCAGCCTCATGTCTTGAGCAAGCAAGTCTGTATCATCATCCAGAACCTGAATGCCGGACGAGTTTCATGTTGTATGAATCCAAACCATGATACAACAAGGAAACAACACGCAGAAACAACCACACAAACTATGCCCAAACAGACAACCACAGAAACTATGCCCAAACAGTTCACACAAACTATGCCCAAACAGTTCACACAAACTATGCCCAAACAGACAACTACACAAACTATGCCCAAACAGTTCACACAAACTATGCCCAAACGGACAACCACACAAACTATGCCCAAACAGACAATCACACAAACTATGCCCAAAAGACAACCACACAAACTATGCCCAAAACAGACAACTACACAAACTATGCCCAAACAGACAACCACACAAACTATGCCCAAACAGACAGCCACACAAACTGTGCCCAAACAGACAACCACACAAACTATGCCCAAACAGACAACCACATAAACTATGCCCAAACAGACAACCACACAAACTATGTCCAAAACAGACAACCACACAAATATGCCCAAACAGACAACCACACAAACTATGCCCAAACATACAACCTCACAAACTATGCCCAAACAGACAACCACACAAACTATACCCAAACAGACAACCACACAAACTATGCCCAAACAGACAACCACACAAACTATGCCCAAACAGACAACCACACAAACTATGCCCAAACAGACAACCACACAAACTATGCCCAAATAGACAACCACACAAACTATGCCCAAAACAGACAACCACACAAACTATGCCCAAACAGTTCACACAAACTATGTCCAAAACAGACAATCACACAAACTATGCCCAAACAGACAACCACACAAACTATGCCCAAACAGAAAACCACACAAACTATGCCCAAACAGACAACCACACAAACTATGCCCAAAAGACAACCACACAAACTATGCCCAAAACAGACAACCACACAAACTATGCCCAAACAGACAACCACACAAACTATGCCCAAACAGTTCACACAAACTATGCCCAAACGGACAACCACACAAACTATGACCAAACAGACAATCACACAAACTATGCCCAAACAGACAACCACACAAACTATGCCCAAACAATTCACACAAACTATGCCCAAACAGACAACCACACAAACTATGCCCAAACAGACAACCACACAAACTATGCCCAAACAGACAACCACACAAACTATGCCCAAACAGACAACCACACAATCTATGCCCAAACAGACAACCGCACAAACTATGCCCAAACAGACAACCACACAAACTATGCCCAAACAGACAACCACACAAACTATGCCCAAACAGACAACCACACAAACTATGCCCAAACAGACAACCACACGAACTATGCCCAAACAGACAACCACACAAACTATGCCCAAACAGACAACCACACAAACTATGCCCAAACAGTTCACACAAACTATGTCCAAACAGTTCACACAAACTATGCTCAAATAGATAACCACACAAACTATGCCCAAACAGACAACCACACAAACTATGCCCAAACAGACAACCACACAAACTATGCCCAAACAGACAACCACACAAACTATGCCCAAACAGACAACCACACAAACTATGCCCAAACAGACAACCACACAAACTATGCCCAAACAGTTCACACAAACTATGCCCAAACAGTTCACACAAACTATGCCCAAACAGACACCCACACGAACTATGCCCAAACAGACAACCACACAAACTATGTCCAAACAGACAACTACACAAACTATGCCCAAACAGACAACCACACAAACTATGCCCAAACAGACAACCACACAAACTATGCCCAAACAGACAACTACACAAACT
>JAPXFY010002077.1:10000-12500 GCA_030674185.1 Monoplex corrugatus
ATAATAACAATGATAACAATGATAATAATAAAAATGACAATAATGACAATAATAGATAATAACCACAACAGAAATAAAAATAATGATAATGATGATGATGGTGGTGATAATCATAATTGCAAAAACAATGATAACAATTACAATAATGACGACGATGATAACTGAGATGATGATAAACAAATCAACACATACATACATACATAAAGAAAGAAAGAAAGAAAAAAAGAAAGAAAGAGAGAGAGAGCGAGCGAGAGAGAGAGAAATGAATAAATAAATAATTGAATAAATAAACAAATAAACAAGAAGAAGATGGAAAAGAAGAAGAAACAACAACAACAACAACAAAAACAACAACAGCAGCAGCGGCAGCAACAGCCAAACAGTCAAACCATTCTAAAAACTGTTCCTGTTCATACAAAATGATTTCGTTAAATTAAGATTTTGTTTTTCTCAATAAACTGTGACTGTATATACGTTTAGATGAAACGAAATTTAAGAATCGAAAGACTGTAAGCAGTTCCTGAAAGAATGCTGTTCACACACACTCCTAAAAACAAAAGATGATGAATGTGGGCACTTTTTGGTCTGTGTGACCCTGATCTTGGTGGCCATGACTTTAAACTTACGCATGAGCGACTCCACAATGACTTGACACCTTTGACCCAATTTTTGTAAAAGATCCATCCACAATCAACTGAGAAAATCTTGCTGACGCAATTTTGTCACAAACATACAGACAGACACACAGAGACAGAAATTAAACTACGCTAGTATGATCACGTAGCGAGATCCAACGGCCTTCATAAATCATCATCAGGGCAACAGTTGAGCGAGGGAAACGGAAGGAAAAAAAGCACTGGCAACATTGCAAAATAGAATAAGAAATAAGTTTCATTTGCAGAGACCGGGGCATTGGTGCACAACCGACAGAGTTGTAGAAGAAGAAGAAGGAGAAAAAGAAAAGCAGAAAGACAGACAGACAGACAGACAGAAAGAAAGAAAGAAAGAAAGAAAGAAGAAGACCAAAGGAGAAGAACAAGAACAAGAAGAACAAGAAGAATCCGAAGAAGAAGAAGAAGAAGAAGAAAAGAAGAAGAAGAAGAAGAAGAAGAAGAAGAAGAAGAAGAAGAAGAAGAAGAAGAAGAAGAAGATGATGATGATGATGATGATGATGATGAAGATGATGATGATGATGATGAAAGCGGTTTAATAGAAGTCAGTTACAGGCCTGGTACCCCAAACTTCAGCCTTGCAGGTTTTCTGTAGGGATTAACCCACCCTCAGCTCATGGCCAAAACATCTTGCCAGGTAAATGCAGTGAGTTCCAAGTCTGAGACAGCTCTTAACCTTTTTGTCTCCCGCACCCTGTCCACCAGCATCCTGCAGGACGCTAGTGAGAAGGTCAAAGGGTTAAATTTTTGCAGTTCGTGAACAGGGTACAGGACTCAAAGGGGTTAACTACCAGATGACCCCGTCACAGGACATATCAGGCATTAGTTACCAGTAAAACTCCACATTCCTCCAGAGACCCAAAACACATCACCAATTCCAACACTTGCGACTACATCTCAAACCGAACCAGCCAATGATTGGTTGATATTTTCGATTGGTGTTGTTGTTGTTATTATTGTTGTTTAAAACCCAGCTGACTGCGCAGAGCCATATCAGGGCTATAACCGCTTCAAAACATACAAAACTTCAACAGGAAAAAAAAAGAAGAAAAAAAAAAGATAATTAAGTACACATATCAATTCACTCGCGCACATAATCCAGGACCATGCTCCTGGCGCTGACCACTCCGTCCACTTTATCGCACAGGGGAGATTAAAAAAACCCCACCTGAATACAAATATAAGCATACATAAGGACACCAAAATATATAAAAACAGGCATAAATTACCTAAAATTGCTTCCGCATATCTCACTTCCCTAGAGCCAAAAATACACTTCAATACATGTACCCAATTATCAATCCTAAGAAAAAGTACGCAAGACTGTATTGAACACACACAGGTGAATGGACCAGCAAGACAGAAAATAAGTAGAAACGACAGAAAGTAAAGCAACAAGACAGAAACAAAGAGAGTGACAGAAAACAGGAAATTTCTAGCACAGAATTTACAGAAGGTGGGGATACTATTTATACAGAAAGAGCCCCCCCCCCCCCCCGGCATCCCCACGAGGGAAATATTTTCGATTACATGGCAGACATCTTGCATATGCATATGTATGAACTATGACCTGAGAGAACGAAGTCACATGATCGACAACGTAAATCTAATATCCACCACGTGCGTGGCATCATATATCGAATGTGTACGTAATCTGTCTTATCTCCTGCTAAGTCTGGAAGCGCATCTTTCCCGCGTGATTACGTCCGGTTGTTCCGATGGCTAAAAAAAATGTTCGACACGTCTCTTTCGCTCTTGCAATTCTGTTCCTTCTGGTCATGGTTGATATATATGCATAAGCAAAATGTCTGCTGCATGAATCAAAATAT
>JAPXFY010002077.1:17500-25000 GCA_030674185.1 Monoplex corrugatus
CGCATTCTCATTCTATTATTGGGTGTCACTGGCTGTTATTTGTTTGATTTATTTTCTGACCATAACTTGTCTGCCACATGTGGAGCAGAAAGAAGACCATTCTCTGTTCTAATCAAAAGCGTACTCAACACAAGTTCTAGAAAAGTCTACATGTGACGTCACATGTGCTAAACCCACAGGCATCCTCAATCATGGCGGACGTTGAAGGTCTGAGTCACAATGAACTATGGAGATATACATAAGAATCACAGACCCTTTTTGGGGGGGTGGGGGGGTGGGGAGGGGGAATAAAGGGGGACGTGAAAGAGAAGAAAAATGGTAGTTTACATTTGATGCGCAGTAAACTATCGAAGCATACATAAAATTCACAGACCTTTTTTTTTGTGTGTGTTTTGGGGGCGGGGGGGGGGGGGGAAGGCGGGGGCAGGGGGGAGGAGAAAGGGAAGAAAATGGTAGTTTACATGTGATACACAGTAACTATCGAAGCATACATAAAAATCACAGACTTTAGGAAGAAAATACTAGACACAGACATTGTTTTTTGTTAGTTTTTTTTGTTTTTTGTTTTTTGTTTTTTTTAGGGGGACGCGGGTGGGGTTGGGGGTGAGGAGAAAGCGGAATGTGAGGGGGAAGAAACTGGTTGTTTACATTTGATGTCATCATCACAGAAACACTGAGTCTTTGACTGAATGAACTGTTGGAAGTGGGCGGCGTGTGTTGGAGCAAGACTGAATCACGTGGGGTGAACATCCCAGAGCGGTGCACAAGCTGAGACAGTAAATAAATAAATAAATAAATAAATAGATAAATAAATGATAAATAAAATATAAACAAACAAATAACTAACTAACTAACTAACTGAATAAATAAATAAATAAATAGATAAAGAAAGAAAGAAAGGAAGAAAGAAATAGATAAATAAATAAAATGAAATTGTTTTCATGAGCATAAAAGAAAAGGTATAAGTGTACATAAGTATATACGAAGAAGAAGAAGAAATTACGACAATATTACTACTTGTAATGACCACTACTAACTAGTACTACAATGTAAATGTATGATGATAATAACAATAATGTTAATAATAATAAGTATATACGAAGAAGAAGAAGAAGAAAAAGAAGAAGAAGAAGAAGAAGAAATAACGGTGATACTACTTCTTACAATGATACTACTACTACTACTACAACTACTACTATTATGTAAATGTACGATGAAAATAATAATGTTGATAAAAGATCATAACAATAATAATAACGATAACAATAATGATAATGATAATAGTAATAATAGCAACAATAATGATAATAATAATAATAATAATAATAATAATAGTAATAATAATAATAATGATAATAATAATAATAATAATAATCAATAAAGAAAGAAAGAAAGAAAGTAAAAAAGAAAGACAGAAAGAAATGTACAAGTTGATAAGTTTAGAACAACGGAATTACATACCTTGTTAAAACACACCAGAGACCAACAATTAACTAGGGATTTTAAAGCTCCACAAAACTGATACAGACAGGTATATGATAAAAAACCACAGAAACTTACAGATCGGTAAGTGCCATACACGGACGAATCCATCACGTCCAACACAGCAACACGTACAGCCGATCACTATCTGATATTAGCCGCACAAGATCCGTTCCTTCAAGATTTCAAACTAAAGATTGTTTTCCCCCCCAAAAAAAATCCTGCTTAATAAGAAAGTATGTCCACACGCTTAACCGGACGATATATTTTGTTTCTTGAGATACGTCCACGCACTTTTAAAAGTGGTCAAAATCGTCAGTTTCTTCCCACGGAAATGCGAAACACGGAGACCTTCTTCCACAAAACTTTCAAACTGAAGTTTTTCCCCAATCCGGCTTAAAACGAGACAGCATCCACTCACGTTTCGCCGGTCAAAATCGTCAGCTATTCTTCCACTGTAATTTTAAAGTGAAATGTCTCCTAATCCGTTCTGCCCTTTCACTTCAGTTTTCCTGCAGAGCGGACGCGGACGCGGACGGAGAGAGGGATGGAGGAAGGGGGTGCAAAGGGGTGGGGGTGGGGGTGGGGGACAATATATTTATGGGTGAAGTGATGGCCCTTGCCTAACAGGAGACAGAGGGAGACAACTTTGAGTCCGCCCAGGCATGACTGATTTACGTACCTTTTTCTTTTTTTTTTTCTTTTTTTTTTTTTTTCTTCTTTTTTTTTTTTAAGGGGCTTTGCGCGTTAGGAGCACGAAGGATTGAGGATGATTCAGACTGGCTGGTGGAGTCACTGTGCATGTGTCTGTCTGTGTGTCTGTGTGTTGGCGACTCCTGGTGTTTCCCCACATCTTACTCATCATGTTGTGTGTCTGACTTACTGGCTGGTCTTGTTTAGAGTGAGAAAGACAGAGAGAGAGAGAGAGAGAGAGAAAGAGAGAGAGAGAGAGAGTGGGAGAGAGAGAGAGTGAGAGAGTGGGAGAGAGAGAGAGAAAGAGAGAGAGAGAGTGAGAGAGTGGGAAAGAGTGAGAGAGAAAGAGATAGAGAGAGAGAGAAAGAGAGAGAGAGTGGGAGAGAGAAGTGAGAGAGTGGGACAGAGAGAGAGAGAAAGAGAGAGAGAGTGAGAGAGTGGGAAAGAGTGAGAGAGAAAGAGAAAGAGATAGAGATGGAAAGAGAGAAAGAGAGAGAGAGAAAGAAAGAGAAAGTGAGAGAGTGGGAAAGAGTGAGAGAGAAAGAGATAGAGAGGGAGAGAGAAAAAGAGAGAGAGAGAGAGAAACGTAGAGAGAGAGAGAGAGAGTGAGAAAGAGTGAGAGAGAAAGAGATAGACAGAGGGGGGGGGGGAGTGAGAAAGAGAGGTAGAGGTAGAGAGATAGAGACAGAAAGAGAGAGACAGAGACAGAGAGAGAGACAGAGACAGAAACAGAGATAGAGAGAGACAGAGAGAGAAAGAAAGAAAGAGAGAGAGAGACAGAGATAAAGAGAGAGTGCGTGTGTGTATGTACATGTATGTGTGTGCGCGTGTGTATGCTTGTGTGTGTGTCTATGTTTATGTGTATGTTTGTAAATGTATATGTGTGTAAATGTGTGTGTGTGAGAGAGTGTGCGCGCGTGTGTGTGCGTGCGTGCGTGCGTGCGCGCGCGCGCGCGTGCTGGCGTCAGCTTCGCAATCAGGTGACGGAAATTTCATACAAATTGACCGTTTTTCTTACAGTCCATTTCCCCCACTTTACCTTTGATGTGGGCATGTGTTCCTGATCTGTCTCTGTCTCTCTCTGATATGATAATGACAATGACCTACAATAAAGAGAATGTCTAACGCACCCAATCCACTATAGCCCCAAGCGCCCACAACTTCAGGTTTTATTTTACCAAACGTTAGCATTCAGCTTGGTTAAAAAAGATCAGTTGGCCAAAACGTTGCGCCTGTCTTGCATGCTAATTAAAACACGCGCTCTGATTTCATTTTCACGTTCTTCTGGTTTTTTTGTATTTTTTTTTAGCACGCAGACGAACGCAACGATTTCGGATTGCGAATATAAGCAAAAAACAAACCAAATGTATATATGCATGCATAATTGTATAGATATAAAGGGAACTGATATCTCTGCTTTATTTTGCATTGGGACACAGACAAAGCATTCCGGTACAACCATTTCTAAGCTCAAAAAGAGATCAAACACACTTTCCACCAACGCATTTTGGCGTTGCGGAATTAGCCCTTCTTGGATCGTTTAAACTGTGTTCAATCGTTGTTATTGGTTTAAATTAACCCTTTGACTCCAACACCCTATCCATCCACAGCAAAAACTTAACCCTTTGACTCCCTCATCCTATCCATCAACTGCAAAAACGTAACCCTTTGACTTCCTCATCCTATCCATCGACTGCTAAAATCTTAACCCTTTGACTCCAATACCCTATCCATCGACTGCAAAAACTTAACCCTTTGACTCCTGCACCCTATCCATCGACTGCAAAAATGTCACCCTTTGACTCCCTCACCCTATCCATCGACTGCAAAAACTTAATTCTTTGACTCCCTCATCTCACCTGGAAGCTAGTGGATAGGGTGAGGGAGTCAAAGGGTTAAGTTTTTTGCAGGAAGCTGGTGGACAGGGTGAGGGAGTCAAAGGGTTAAGTTTTTGATTTGCTAGCATGGTTGACAGTGCAGGATGCTGGTGGACAGGGTGCGGGAGTCAAAGGGTTAAGTTTTTGATTTGCTAGCATGGTTGACAGTGCAGGATGCTGGTGGACAGGGTGAGGGAGTCACAGGGTTAAATTTTTGATTTGCTAGCATGGTTGACAATTCAGGAAGCTGGTGGACAGGGTGCGGGAGTCAAAGGGTTAAGTCTCGGAGCAGAAACATGGTCAGGGACTGTTTTGTTCTTTGTTTTGTTCTGACAACATTTGTTGAACTGTACTGCGGAGTTTGGTGACCTATCAGCAGTCCCTCTTACGGTCAACATGTTTGTGGGCAGCACCCACGTAGTAGTCGTTGGCTACTTAGGGTAGCAGTCGTTATCATCATCATCATCATCATCATCGTCATCATCATCATCATCATCATCATCATCATGTGTCCTGCAGCATGGCGTTGGCGATCGTGGCCCTCCATACGAATCTATCACTTGTCTCTGCAAGTACAGCTCCCACCCTGTCTGCCCTCAGCCACCCCGCAAGTCGGAGTATTTGTTATAGGAACTTTTAATATCAAGGAGATGTGTACGACATTCGTCCAGTCTTTAAACAGTAGGCCTGTAAGGTTTTCAGACTTGTGGAGGAAAACAAGTTGAGATTTTTTTTTATCCAAATTGAAGTTTTTCATCTGCACTTTCTGCACATTCGTCAACATCTTAAACTGAACCGGTAACTGCTTACATGTAATTAATACATGAATATTGATATTTTTACGTGGCAAACAATCTGTCTGTTGTGTATCTGCTGTGTCTGTGTGTGAGAGAATGAACATGGATCGGTCTAATTATGCATACACACATACTGAATTATACATGCACACATACAGTGTACAGGAGTGGACATATACTAGCACGCGCACGCACTGGCACACGCACACATAGACACGCAACAGAGCGGCAAAGAGGTAGATGAGAATGTGACTAATGCAAACATTTCTGCCATAAACCAACCAACCTGGCTGACTCATTGAAGAGTTAAATCTGAGGAATATAGATACAAAACAAACTGACACTCGATAATTGCCTAATTGTTGATGCAAAGGCCAAGACAGATGTGTGATCATTTTGATCTCTCCAAAATAATAATAGACCTATCAAATGATCCCCGATATCAGTGTCCGCACTCAAGCCTGGGTTGGCAAATGATTGGTTAATATCGGCGATATCAATCAATCAGATGCCGGTTCGGTTTGAGCTGCAGTCGTATGTTTATTTTGCTGCTGAATTGAAAGTCGGAAAATCCAACAGGAAAGCAGTGAAAAATACATATACATATAGACAAGAGAACCGACAAAAACATCGGTATCTCACAATGCAACTAAAAAATATATTAGGCTTCTTTGAGCAATTTTTTATAGCTAGTCCTCGTATACTCTGAGAGTGGTAGGACTTTAAAATCTAAAAAAAAAACCCACCAAAAACAGAGCAGAACGGTCAAAAATACAGAACACATATTTCATAATAAAGGTTGTGTTGATTATGCAATCCTGACTGTACAGTGGCGTGGCAAAATGACAGTGTTTAATTAAATTAAACATTACTGCTCATCACCATACCTGTTTCAACATTCACCACCATATTGTTGCAGAAATCACTTGTGATGTGTTGTGGTTAGATCTGTTTTGCCTGTCTGCTGTGATTCTTTGAAGGCGGTGACTGACATGTTGATGTGTCCCTATCGTGTCTGAAGTCGCTGGCATGCTCCACGCTGAATTGACGACGCAATCCGCAATGTACATGCAGAGCAAAACAGGCAGACGGCCGTTTGAATGGCCGACCTCACCTGTCCACTGTCTTGTCTACGCAGCCTTCAAGACTACTTGGGCTTACATACATATATATAATTAGGGCCAGATTCATTGGGTTGGAGTGGGGGTCCTTGGTGTCCTGAATCTCCCCAAACCCTCCACTTTTGTGTGTGTGTGTGTGTGTGTGTGTGTGTGTGTGTGTGTGTGTGTGTACGTGTGTGTATGTGTGTGTGTGTTTGTGTTTGTGTGTGTGCATCTGTGTGTATATGTGTGTATGTTTGTGTTTGTGTGTGTATGTGTGTGTGTGTGTGTGATGTGTGTGTGTGATGTGTGTGTGTGTGTGTGTGTGTGTGTGTGTGTGTGTGTGTGTGTGTGTGTGTGCCTGTGCCTCATCATCATCATGTGCCCTGCCACATGGTGTGTGTATGTCTGTTTGTGTGTGTTTGTGTTTGTGTATGTGTGTGTGATGTGTGATGTGTGATGTGTATGTGTGTGTGTGTGTGTGTATGTGTGTGTGTGTGATGTGTGATGTGTATGTGTGTGTGTGTGTGTGTGTGTGTGTGTGTGTGTGTGTGTGTGTATGTGTGTGTGCCTGTGCCTCATCATCATGTGCCCTGCCGCATGGTGTGTGTATGTCTGTTTGTGTGTGTATGTGTGTGTGATGTGTGATGTGTGATGTGTGTGTGTGTGTGTGTGATGTGTGTGTGTGTTCGTTCTTTGATTTAACGTCTTTTCACTGTAAGTGATATTAGACGGTGTGTGTTGTGTGTGTGTGTGTGTGTGTGTGTGTGTGTGTGTGTGTGTGTGTGTGTGTGTGTGTGTGTGTGTGTGTGTGTGTGTGTGTATGTGTGTGTGTGTGTGTGTGATGTGTGTGATGTGTGATATGTGTGTGTCTGTGGTATGTTTGTGTGCGTGTGTGTGTGTGTGTGTGTGTGTGTTGTGTGTGTGTGTGTGTGTGTGTGTGTGTGTGTGTGTGTGTGTGTGTGTGTGTGTGTGTGTGTGTGTGTTGTGTGTGTGTGTGTGTGTGTGATCATTATCATGTGCCCTGCCGCATGGCGTTGGCGATCATGGCCCTCCATATGAATCTATCCTTTGTCGCTGCAAGTACATCTCCCACCCTGTCTGTCCTCATACACCCTGCAAGTCCGTCCAATGTTTTCTCCCTGGGCCTACCTACTGCTATTTTTCCCTCCAGCTTTCTTGTTGTGACCAGGCGCTCTAATTTCTCTTGCCTAATAAAATGTCCTACAAATGTTGCTTGTCTTTTCCTAATCCTCTTCGATAATGTTCTTTTTGTGTCTGCCTCCTTCAAGACTGTCTCGTTTGTTTTCTTTGCTGTCCACGGAACTCTTAACATTCTTAGCTATCTTAATTGTCTTGTTCTAACTTTGCGTGTTGACCGTCCACGCTTCACATTCGTGTGTGCCTCTTGCGTCCAAACACAACGTGCCTAAACTGAAAAGAAAATGAAAAGGTTACCGCCGTCCGAATCTTTCACGACACCTCCCCCCCCCCCCCACCCTCCGTCTCTGGGCGTACACACACCTCATCAGCCTGATTTCCTTGAAACAT
>JAPXFY010000207.1:0-30000 GCA_030674185.1 Monoplex corrugatus
CACACACATACCACAAACCACCACGCTCAAACACACATACACACATACACACACTAACACACTAACACACACCACTAACACACACACACACACACACACCACCACACACAAACCAACACACAAAACCACACACAAAACCATCACACACACACACACAAACACACCACAAAACCAACACACAAACACACACACACACACATACACACACACACACACATACCACAAACACACACACGCTCAAAACACATACACACATACACACACTAACACACTAACACACACACTAACACACACACACACACACACAAACAAACAAACAAACAAAAACCAACAAACACACAAACCAACAAAAACACACGCTCACACACACACAACAAACAAACCAACAAACGCACATACGCTCTCTCTCTCACACACCACACACGCACACACACACACCACACACACCCCAACACATACACATACACTACACACACACACACACCACAACACACATACACACACGCACACACACACGCACACAAACCAAAAAACACCACACATACATACATACATACATACACACACACACAAGAAACAACACACACACACAAACACAAACAAACCAACACACACACACAAACAAGAGCAAACCAACCAACAAACAAACACAAACAAATAAACCAAACACACACACACACACACACACACACACACACACACACACCACACACCACATACACACGCACGAACGCTCGCACATAGAGACAAAAGCAACTCAAAGAAAACCAGAGCAAACGAGCGATTAGCACCAACAACGGTAGTGTGATCGGCAGACAAGTAAATGCTGAGATGTGGTTTCTCAGAAGAATGTTGAGAGTTCCATGGACAGCAAAGAAAAACAAACGAGACAGTCTTGATGGAGGCAGACACATGTAGATCACTCATAAGGAAGATAAGGAAAAGACAGGCAACATTATAGGCCATTGTATGAGGAAGGGGTTTTGGAGCACCTGGTCACAATGGGAAAGTTGGAGGGAAAGAGATCACCAGGTAGACCCAGGGAGAGAATGTTGGACGGACTTGCAGAGTGGTGGGGATGAAGAGGGTGGGGGAGATGCTGGGGGCAACGAGAGATAGAGATGGTTGTAAGTCCATGATCGCCAACGCCATGCGGCAGGGCACCTGATGATGATGATGATGATGATGAGACAAGTAAATGTATAGAAAGGAAACTAACCCGAAGGAATCACACACAATGGAGGACAAAAGCAAGCAGGCAAACAAACAAACAAACAAACGAACAAACAAACAAACAAACAAACAAGCAAACAAGCACATCATCATCAACATCAGGTGCCCTGCCGCATGGCGTTGACGACCATGGACTTCCAACCATCTCTATCTCTCGTTGCCCTAGCATCTCCCCCACCCTCCTCATCCCCAGCCACTCTGCGAGTCCGTCCAGCATTCTCTCCCTGGGTCTACCTGGTGCTCTCTTTCCCTCCAGCTTTCCTGTTGTGACCAGGTGCTCCAAATCCCCCTTCCTCATAAAATGGCCTATAAATGTAAACATGTAATCTGCCTTGTGGACATCTCGGAAGAGAGTAAGGCTAAGGGAGTTAACCCTGAAAAAAAACCGATGGAAGGCAAGGGGAAACCACCATCGTAGTTTTCCCCAGGAAAGCAATGGACAAAGGAAAACAAACACAACAAACAAGTAAAACGGAATCAACATGAACAAGCCAGGAAACAATAAGAAGCACACATAACAGTGTTTATTGTGTTGTTACTTGTATGCAGAGTGTACCAAGTCACACGTGGATGTTTCCCAGGAGGGTGTTGACAGGCAAGACATGCACCATGTTATTCAGGTCGCTAACTGTCAACAAAAAAACAAATCAGCAACTTCACTAGACACACAGTTCAACCAGGACGTTGGGAATGCGACGGATAAACAGCGAGAGAGACACAGACAGACAGAGACAGAGACAGACAGACAGACAGATAGACAGGCAGAGACAGACAGGCAGTGAGAAATAAGAAAGAGATAGAAACAGAGACAGAGAGAGACAGAGACAGAGAGACACAGACAGAGACAGAAAGAAACAAAATGAATAGAGAGAAGAGAGGGAGAGACAGAGAGATAGAGACACAGACAGAGACAGAAAGAAACAAAATGAATAGAGAGAAGAGAGGGAGAGACAGAGGACAGACAGAGACAGAGAGACAGAAAGACACAGACACAGACAGAGACAGAAAGAAACAAAATGAATAGAGAGAAGAGAGGGAGAGACAGAAAGAGACAGAGACAGAGACAGAGAGAGAAACAAAACTGATAGAGAGAAAAGAGACAGGGGAGAGAGAGGGAGAGACAGAGAGAGAGACAGAGACAGACAGAAACTAAGAAATACAAGCATACAAGGAACGTAAACAGAGAGACAGAGAGGCGGACACAACATGAAAAATGTAAATCCGACCCACAAAAATACACTGTGAAAAGAACAAAAAGGAAACAGAAAAACAAACAGAAAAAGAAAAGGAAAATGATGGATAAATTGTGCAGTGAATTTCACACAGACAAAAAGGATGAGAGAGAAAACAAAAATGTCAAACAACCAGCAACTAAAAAAACACTCTTCAAAAAATGTGCAAAAAGAAAAAAGAAGCAACATCGACAAAAACAAAGAAAGAAACAAACAAAGAAACAAACAAAGAAACAAACAAACAAAGAAGCAAGCAAACAAACAATTGAAATCCTGACCTTGGACAACTGGAAGGAAAATGTTTTGAGAGGAAAATGGGGCAGAGGGAGAGAGGAGGTGTGATCAGCATTTGCAGAGAGAGGTAGCGAAGGACTTGTGTGACAGAATACAGCACGAAAAGGAATTATCACCTTGTTCGTATTTTTGTTCTCTTCTTACTTGTGCTGTCTTCCTGATTTTTATAGATCTGTCTTTTTGTCTGTCTGTCTGTCTGTTAGCTTGAACTTTTATTTTACAAAACCCATGCATTTGTATTCCTGATGAACTCTCTAACTTTGGAACCATCAATTTTGTAAAAGCAGTAACGTCTGTGATTATGATCACAATAATGTCCCTTGTCTCATTGCGTTGGAGATCATGGCCCTCTATACGAGTCCATTTTTTGTCGCTGTAAGTATATCACAATGTTGGAGTTCCATGGACAGCAAAGAAAACAAACGAGAGAGTCTTGATGGAGGCAGACACAAATAGATCACTCATAAGGAAGATTAGAAACAGACAGGCAACATTTATAGGCCATTTTATGAGGAAGGGGGATTTGGAGCATCTGGTCACAACGGGAAAGCTGAGGGAAAGAGAGCACCAGGTAGACCCAGGGAGAGAATGCTGGACGGACTTGCAGAGTGGCTGGGATGAGGAGGGTGAGGGAGATGCTGGGGGCAATGAGAGATAGAGATGGTTGGAAGTCCATGGTCGCCAATGCCATGCGGCAGGGTACCTGATGATGATGATGATGAGATAAGTAAATATATAGAAAAGAAACTAACCCGAAGGAATCACACACAATGGAGGACAAAAGCAAGCAGGCAAACAAACAAACAAACAAACAAACAAACAAGCAAGCAAAACAAGCACATCATCATCATCACCAGGTGCCTGCCGCATGGCGTTGGTGACCATGGACTTCCAACCATCTCTATCTCTCATTGCCCTAGCATCTCCCCCATCCTCCTCATCCCATGCCACTCTGCAAGTCCGTCCAGCATTCTCTCCCTGGGTCTACCTGGTGCTCTCTTTCCCTCCAGCTTTCCCGTTGTGACCAGGTGCTACAAATTTCACTTCCTCATAAAATGGCCTATAAATGTAAACATGTAATCTGCCTTGTGGACATCTCGGGAGAGAGTAAGGCTAAGGGAGTTAACCCTGAAAAAAAAACGATGGAAGGCAAGGGGAAACCACCATCGTAGTTTTCCCCTGGAAAACCATGGACAAAGGAAAACTAGCACAACAAACAAATAAAACGGAATCAACACGAACAAGCCAGGAAACAGTAAGAGGCACACATAACAATGTTTATTGTGTTGTTACTTGTATGCAGACTGTACCAAGTCACACGTGGATGTTTCCCAGGAGGTGCTGACAGGCAAGACATGCACCATGTTATGCAAGTCGCTAACTGTCAACAAAAAACAAACCAGCAGCTTCCACTAGACACACAGTTCAACCAGGACGTTGGGAATGCGGCGGATAAACAGCGAGAGAGACACAGACAGACAGAGACAGAGACATACAGACAGACAGACAGACAGACAGACAGATAGACAGACAGGCAGAGATAGAGAGACTTAGAGGCAGAGAGAGATAGAAACAGAGAGACACAGACAGACAGAGACACAGACAGACAGATAGACAGACAGGCAGAGACAGAGAGACAGAGAGGCAGTGAGAGATAGAGAGAGATAGAAACAGAGAGATAGAGAGACACAGAGACAGAGAGACACAGACAGAAAGAAACAAAATAAATATAGAGAGGAGAGGGAGAGATAGAGAGACAGAAAGAGACAGAGAGACAGAGACAGAGAGAGAAACAAAAACTGATAGAGAGAAAAGAGACAGGGGAGAGAGAGGGAGAGAGAGGGAGAGAGAGAAGGAGAGAGACAGAGACAGACAGAAACTAAGAAATACAAGCACACAAGGAACGTACACAGAGAGACAGAGAGGCGGACACAACAGGCAAAAATGTAAATCCGACCCACAAAAATACACTGTGAAAAGAACAAAAAGGAAACAGAAAAACAAACTAAAAAAACAGAAAAAGAAAAGGAAAATGATGGATAAATTGTGCAGTGAATTTCACACATACAAAAAAGGATGGCAGAGAAAACAAAATGTCGAACAACCAGCAACTAAAAAAAACACTCTTCAAACAATGTACAAAAAGAAAAAAAGAAAAGCAACACCGACAAAAACAAAGAAAGAAAGAAACAAACAAACAAAGAAACAAACAAAGAAGCAAACAAACAAACAATTGAAATCCTGACCTTGGACAACTGGAAGGAAAATGTTTGAGAGGAAAGTGGGGCAGAGGGAGAGAGGAGGTGTGATCAGCATTTGCAGAGAGAGGTAGCGAAGGACTGTGTACAGAATACAGCACGAAAGGAATTACACCTTGTTCTTATTTTTGTTCTCTTCTTACTTGGCCGTCTTCCTGATTTTTATGGATCTGTCTGTCTGTCTGTCTGTCTGTCTTGTTAGCATGAACTTTTTTTAACAAAACCCATGGATTTGTATTCCTGATGAACTCTCTAACTTTTGGAACCATCAATTTTGTGAAAGCAGTAACGTCTGTGATTAGATCACAAAAATGTCCCTTGTCTCATTGCGTTGGGGACATGGCCTTCTATACGAGTCTATCTTTTGTCGCTGTAAGTATATCACAATGTTGAGAGTTCCATGGCAGCAAAGAAAACAAACGAACAGTCTGATGGAGGCAGACACAAATAGATCATCATAAGGAAGATTAGAAAAAGACATTTATAGCCGTTTATGAGGAAGGGGATTTGGAGCACCGATCACAACTGAAAGCTGGAGGGGAAAAAGAGCACTAGGTAGACCCAGGGAGGAATGCTGGACGGACTTGCAGGTGGCTGGGGGTGAAGAGGGGGGAATGCTGGGGGCAACGAGAGATAAGGGTTTTGGAAGTCCATGGGGCCCCCAACGCCATGCGGCAGGGCACCCATGAGATGATGATGAGAAGAATATCACCCACCCTCCTTTCCCCACCCATTCTGCAAAACTGTCAGATATTGTCTTCCCCGGCTCCGGTGCCTTTTTTTTTTCTAAGTCTTTTCTGGGTTCTCAAATTTTTCTTACAGCAAAAACTTCTTAAAAGGGTTCTTGTTTTTTCCTAATTTTTTTTTTTTAAAAATTTGTTTGTGTTTTTGTTCCCTTTAAAACCCTTCCCTTGTTTTTTTTTCTTTGCTTTCATGTAACCTCAAATTTTTTTTTAAAACCCCAATTTCGCGTTTCCCATCTTGTTTGACTTTCTTCAACAGTAGGGGCCCCTGGTCCTAAAAAACGTATTGATTCTTTTTTAACCCACTGAAGATATCACCCTGGACCATGTACATTTTTGGGGAAAACGTTTTTCTTTTTTCGGGAATGCTTTTACTTTTTTTATTTTCCAATAGGAAATTCCCCAGTGAAAAATTTTTCCCCCAATTTTAAACTTATAAACTTGCTAATTTTGGCCATTGCGGGTTTTTTTACGGGGGGGGGGGGGCCCTTTTTTTCCCCCTTTTTTAATTCCCACCCCTTTTAAAATCTTGTTACTTTTTAATTCCTGCCCTTTACTTTACTTTCTTTTTGGGGTTGTTAGATTCCATACAGAAAAGAAAACAAACGAGACTTTTGAGGGGGCGCCCAAAAAAAAAAATCACTCTTGGGAAAAATTTTGGGAAAAAAAAGAAACTTTTGGGGGGCCATTTTATGGGGAAAAAGGGGAATTGGAGCACCTGGCCAAAACGAAAAGCTGGGGGGAAAAGAGCACCCGGGGTAAAACACAAAAATCACACTTCAGTGGCTGGGATGGGGAAGGGGGGGGGGAATCTGGGGGCACGAAATAGAGAGGGTTGGAATCCAGGGTCCCCAACGCCAGGGGGCAGGGCCCCTATGATAAAAAATTTTCTTTTTTTTTTATTTAAAAAATTTTGGAGGTTTTTTCCCACTTTCTGAAAGGGGGAAGGTGCCATCCGCAAAAGGGGAAATTCAATTAATACCCTTCAACTTTTTCCCAAAGCGTTTTTTCTAATTTTTGATGATTTTTTTCGCCATAATGAAAACAAATAGGGACAAACCCCCCTTGCTAAACCCCCTTTTAGAATTTTGAAAAATTAATTTTAAAATGGAGAATTAAATGTGAATAGAAGTTTTTCTTTGTTCTTTTTATTTTTTTTGCTTTGTTTTTTTGTTGTTCTTTTTTTTGTTGGGGGTTTTGTTGTTTTGTTTGTTTTTTTTTTTTTTTGGGTTTTTTGTTGTTGTTTTGGTTTGTTTCATTTACTTCCCCCAAAATTTTTCTTTTAGAAAATAATAATAGTAAATGAAGACGATCGTACTTTACAAAAAAAAAAAATTTTCCGTTATATCTTAAAGGTTTTTTTAAAGCCATTTTGGGAAAAAAAAAATTCAGAAAGAAACAAAAAGTTGACTATTTTCTCTTTAAACCAACTAAAGTTTTTCAAAAATCTAAAACAAAACACAACAAAAAAAAAAAATTTTTTTTAAAAAAAAAACGAAACAGACACAAAAAAACACAAAAATTATAAAACAAAACGGAAAGGGGAAAAAAAATGTAAACTTGTGTTGACATTTATTGAAAAAAAAAAAAATAACACAAAAATATGCCCTCTAATTATCAAATACTCTCCCTTTTTTCTCCCCCCTCTCTCTCCCCCCCCCCTTTTCCCCTCCCTCCCTTTCCCCTTTTTTCCTTTTTTTCTTCTCCATCTCTCCCTTCTTTTTCTTTTTTCCTCTGCTCTTTCTTCTTTTTCTATTACCCTCCTTCTGTCTGCTGTCTTTCCCATTTTTATCTTTTTTGTTTTCCCCCCTATTTCTCTTCTTCCCCATTTTTTTTCTTTTCCCCCTTTTTGCCCCCCCTGTTTTTTTTGTTTTAACTTCTTCTATTTATCTTTCTTCTTCCCAACTACTTTTCTCTCTCTCTCAAATTTTTTTTTCTATCCCCCCCGTCCGTCCCCTTTTCTCTTCTCTTCTTTTCCCCTTGCTTCCCCTTTTTCTGTCTTTTTCTTTTCTTCCTTTTCAATTTTAATTTTGTCCCCTTTTTCTTCTTGTCTATCGTCTTCTTCCTTTTCCCCCTCTCTCTCTCCTTTCCCCTTTTCCCCTCTTCTCCCCCTTTTTTTGTTTTTCTGTTTCGGGGGTTTTTCCTCTCCCTTTTTTTGTTTTTTTCCCCTTCCCCTTTCCTTTTCCCCTTTTTAATTTTTTCTCTGTTCCCCGGGGTTTTCCCCCCGGGGCCCGCGGGGTTTATACTCCCCGGGGTTTTTTGGTTTCCCTTCCCAAAAGTTTTGTTTTTCCGGGGGGAAGTGGAAAAAGGGAGGCAAACCAAATTTTCCCAAAATTTTTAATTTAAGGGGTTTGAAAGTCAGAGACCCCGACCCAAAACCAAAAAACCCTGAAGGGAATTTTTTTGATTTTTGGGTTCCCCCCTTTTTTTTCAGACTCTTTGTTCCCAAAAAGGGGTTTTCATCATCATCAACAAAAAAAAGCCTATCAGTACTGGGGGAAAAGAGTTCTTAATTTTAAAAAAACCGTAACTTTTTACTTTTTTGGGGCCTTTCGCAACAACAAATCAAACAAAAACGACAGCCGAATTGGTTTCAAGAAGAATTTTAGAGTTCCAGGAAAAAAAAGAAAAAAAAACAAACATCTTGATGGAGGCAGACACAAAAGATCTTCATAAAAATTGGGAAAAAAAAAGGAACATCTATGGGGCCCTTTTTAAAAAAGGGGGAAAGGGGGGAATTTTGGGGCACCGGTCACAACAAAATCGGGGGGGAAAAGACACCGGGTAGCCCCGGGAAAAAAAAAATATTGGAGGGCTTCTGGGGCTAAAAAAAGGGGGGGGAAAAATTGCTTGCGAAACAATTAAAACAGAGGAAAAAGGCCCCATAGGCCAACACTATGGGGAACCTTTTGACAATGATGAGGGTGATGTTTGGGGTGAAATGAAATTGATAAATGTTTTAAATATGATATATATAGGATGATAATTAAGATAATATATTATTTTTAGGGATTTTGATGAAAATTGATGATTTGACGGGATGATGACGCCGAGGGTGAGTAGGGTACGACGAGATATGATGAGATATGATAAAGAATGATGATGATGTGATGATACGACGACGACCCGACGCATAAGACACGACACACACGAGAGATAATATATGATAAATATGACCGCGACATGAGGGGGGGTCAAAAAGTTAATTCTCCCATATTCCCCCCTTTGGGGGGGGGTGTAACAAAAACCCACACACCCACCTCTCCCAACAGAATCTGTGAATTAGGAGAAAGACAAAATTTGAAGACCAAAATATACCCCCCTCTCCTTTTTTTTTTTAAACTTTTCCCCCCAAAACTTTTCCATTTTAAACTACATCCCTTTTTTTTTTTGGGGCTCTTTTGGGGGTCAGCTGTGAAAAATTTTTTCCCCCAACCCCAACACAAAGATATTGTTTCACTTTACGGCGGGGGGGACTTTGGGAAAATCCAAAAAAAGAAATGGTATTTCAAAGAGTAATGGAAATCCACAAAAACCCACAGCAACACCATAAACAGACCACGGGCCACAAAAAACGCCCCCATGCGCCACAAAACACACGCGCGCGCCGCCCCCAACCCACACCACCCCTTTGAACGACACATTCATGGGGGGAAAATTTTGATATTTACTAAAAAAAACAATCTGTATAAAGGGGCATGTAGTAAAACCCTTACCTCTACATTTTTTTTTCTGTACAATCATCACCCAAATTTTTTTGAATTTTTTTAATAAAAAAATTAAAATACTTTTTTTTTTTTAAAAATTTTCTTTCAAGCAAAATGCAATTTTTTACACCGGCAAATACCGCCCCCTTATACGGCCCAAAATATCAAAAAATTTCTTTAAAATTTTTGAACATATTATGCTATTAAAATCCGCAAAAACCCAAAACCCTTTTTTAATTAATTAATTTTTGTAAATTTTCCCAAAACCCCAAAAACCCCCCCAAAAAAAAAACCCCCAAACCCCCAAAGAACACTGCCCGATTTTTTCTTCCCAAAAATTTTCATTGAAGGTTAATTAGAACTGAAAAAAAGAACTTCAACAATTTTGGTCCCCAAATTTGGGGGGGTATCTGCCCCCTTAATCAAAAAAAAATTTTTTAAAGCACGTACTTTTTCCCAGACTTTCACGATTTTTTTTTTTTCCCCTTTTCCCCCCTTTTTTTTTTTCTGGGGACAAAGTTTGAGTATAAGTTTTTAAATAGCTTTGGGTCTATGATAATTCTATCCCCCCCCAAAACCCATTGGCAGCAGTTATCTGAAAACCCTCCTTGAACTTGCGCACAAACCCAGAAAACTAAAATACTTGAAAGGGAAAAGGGAAGGAACCAACACAGAGACCCCACCAAATATAAAACAAGAGGGGCCCCAAAAACCAAAAATTTCCCCTTATAATTAAAAAACTTAAAAATCAAAAAAAAAACGAAAAAAAATAATTTTATTTCAAGACAACAAAATCGTCACACCCCAAGGGGAAAAAACATGAAAAATTTGTTTAAATTTTTTTCCCCCTTTTATTACTTTTTTTTCCTTTGTTCCCGGGAAACAGATTAAATAATAAAGAGACAAAAAAATTTCCCCCGGGCTTTAGCTGTCAAAACTTTAAATTTGGGAATACCAAAAAATCAAAGCCCCAAGTTGTCACAAACAAGCACTAGGTTTTCTGATTTTAATCTGTTTTTTTTTCCCCTTTCCCTTTTTCTAAAAAAAAAAAACAAAAACAAAAGAAAAAAAAGGGGGGGAAGTTCCAAAGGTTGCACTTTCGTTCCCCCCTCTTTTTGGGGAAAAAATTTTGGCCAACTGAAAAATGTCAGGGGAAATCGGGGGCAACCTTAATTTTGTTTTCTGACTTTTATACCAACACAGATTTCTGTTCCTTTTGTGTCATGTCATTGTTTTTTTTAAAACCAACCTTTACATTTTCTGACAGGTATAAGGTCCGGGGGGGCAGATCCCCCCACTTAAAAACAAAAACGGGGTTTTTTTATCTGTCCCTACCTGCCTTTTGGGGAGGGGGGAGGAAGTTGTTCCCCCCTTTTCCCCCCCCCTTTCCCAAAGCATGACAAATAAATTTATCCCCCAACATTTCCCCTTTTTGTTTTTTTAAGAGAGTTGGTTTTTGTTTTGGTGGGGGGGGTTTTTTTTTTTTTTTTGTGTTTGGGTGTTTGTTGGGGGGGGGGGGGGGGGGGGGGGGGGGGGGGGGCTTTGGCAGAAAGAAAAACCCCCAAAACTGGTCTGTTTTGTAGTTAATGGGGAAAAAAAACCCAAAAAAGTTTTTTCCCCCCCCCCCCCTTTTTTTTTTTCCCCCTTTTTTTTTTTTTTTTTAAAAAACCCACACACAAATTTTTTTTTTTTTTTTTTAAAAAACCCCAAAAAAATTTTTTTTTCCCTCTTTTTTTTTTTTTACACAACGCCCCCAGAAAACCCAACAAAAAACCCAAAAATCAACAAAAAATTACATTAAAAAAAATTTTTTCCCACCCCCTTCCCCCCCCTCCACCCCCCCCCCAATCAACCCCCAAACCCCCACCACCCCCCCCCCCCCCCCCCACACACCCCACACCACCCCAAAAACCCCCTGTTCTTTCGGTGCCGTAAAAAAACAAAAATTTTTCTTTTTTTTGGTTTTTTTTTATACTGATCAAACACCTTAAAACATTACACCTTTTTCCCACTACCCCCCGGGGGTTTTTTTTCTTAAAAAATTTTTTTTTTTTTAAAATTTTTTTTTTGGGGGGGGGGGGAAAAAAATTTTTTTTAAAAAGGGGGGGGGGGGGGGGGGGGGGGGGGGGGAAGGGGGGGGGGGGGGGGGGGAATTTTTTGGGGGGTTGGGAAATTTTGGGGTTAGGGGGGGGGGGGAAGGGGGGGGGGATTTTTTTGGGGGTTTTTTGGGGGGTTTTGGGTTTTTTGGGGGGGGTTTTTGGGTTTTTTTTTTGGGGGTTTTTTTTGATGGGGGGTGGTTTGGGTTAGGGGGGTTTTGGTTTTTTTGTTTGGGGTGGGGTTTTGGGGGTTGTTGGGTTGGGGTTTTTTGGGGTTTTTGGGGTTTTTGGGGGGTGGTTGGGGGTTGGGGGGGGTTGGGGGTTTTTTTTGGGTTTTTTTGGGTGGTTGGGGTGGTGGTGGTGGTAGTTGGTGTTTTTGTTTTGGGGGTTTTTTATGGTTTTTGGTGGGGGGTGGTGGGGTGGTGGTGGTTGGGTTGGTGTTGTTGGGTTTTTGGGGGGTGGTGGTGGTATGTTGGGGGGGTTTTGTTTTTTGTTTTGTTAGTGGTTTGGGTGGTGGTGGTGGTGGATTTTTTGGTTTGGGGTTTTGTTGTTTGTTGTTGGGGTTTTTGGGGGGGTGGGGTGGTTTTTGGTGGGGGTTTTGGGGGTTTTTTTTATGGTTTGGGGGTGGTGGGGGGTTTGGGGGGGTTGGTTTTTGTTGTTTTTTGTGGTTTTGGGGGGGGGGGGTATGGGGGGTGGGGGGGGGGTTTTGGGGGGTTGTTTTTTTTGTTGTTGTGGTGGTGGTGGTATGTTGGGGTGTGGGGGTTGTTTTGGGGGGGGGGGGTATGTTTGGGGGTGGGGGGTGTATGGTGGGGGGTGGGGGGGGGGGGGGTGGTGGTGGTGGGGGGGGGGGGGGGGGGTGTGTGGTGGGGTGGTGTTGGTGGGGTGGTGGGGGGGGGGGGGTGGGGGGGGTGGGGTGGTGGTGGTGGTAGGTTGGGGGGGGGGGGGTTTTTGGGTTTTTTGGGGGTTAGGGTGGTGGGGGGGGGGGGTGGTGGGTGGGGGGGTTTGGGTGGGGGTTGGGGGGTTTTTTTTGGTTTTTGTTTTGGGCGTGAGGGGTTTGGGGGTTATTTGTGGCCTTTGTGTTTGTTTGGTTTTTGGGGTTTGGTGTGGTTGTGGGTTTTGGGTTGTGGTTGGTTTGGAGTGTGGGTGGGCCCCCCACTGTTCTGGCGATCTCATCAATCACACAACCCCCGGGGGTTCGCCTCTCTTCGTCTTCTTCTGTCTCTCTCTCTCTCTCTTTGTGTTCTTTTTCCTTTCTGTCTCTCTTTTCTGTCTTATGCTCTCTGCTCCTGTTCTTCTATCTGTCTGCTGTCTCTCTTTCTCTCCTCTCCTATTTTCTATCTTCTATCATCTTCTATCACTATCTATCTATCTTCTATCTCCCCACTCTTTTTCCCTTTTTCCCTTTTTTCCCCCCTTCTCTTTTCTTTCTTCTTTCTTTTCTTTTTTTTTTTTTCTTCTTCTTCTTCTTCTTCTTCTTTCTTCTTTTTTTCTTCTTCTTCTTCTTCTTCTTTTTTTCCCTTCTTCTTTCTTCTTCTTCTTCTTTTCTTCTTCCCCTTCTTCCTTCTTCTTCTTCTTCCCTTCCCCCATCTTACTTTCCCTACTTCTCCTCTCTTTTTTTTTCTCCTTCCCCTCTCTCTGTTTTTTTCTCCTTTCTCCCCTCTCTCTCCCCCCTCTGCTCCTCCTCTTTTCCCTCCCTCTCTCCCTCTTTCTCTCCTTCCCCACCCTCTTTTCCCCTCCCTCCCCCCCCTCTCTCTTAGAAAAGGAAAAAGAATAAGACGCCTGGGGCAAAATACTTCGGTAAAAAATCCCATCATCTCCAATCCAATTGTTTTAAACGTCAACCTAAACACCATACGTCTTTTTTCAGAAGCCCCCAAAAAGGGAAAAAAACAAACAAAACTAACAGTACAATAAGAATAAAACAAAAACAAGAACAAACAAAAAAGAAGAGGGGAAAAAACCTACGGAGCTCCCACGAACAACTCCAAGAAAAACAGGTTTTAAAAAGACACGCCTTTCCCCCTTGGAGAGAAGGGGTTAAGGGAAAAAGCAATCTCCCAAAATCAAGGGGGTTAACTTAAATTGACACTCTCAAAAAAAGGGGTTTTGCGTGTTTATGTCTACTCCCCCAAACCCACCAAAGTTTATCCCCAGAAAAAAAAAAAACTTTCACCCGTGGAACCCAATCAAATTTTAAAATTAATCCCCCTTTTATGTTCTTTTTTTTTTCTGCAAACCTGACCCCAAATCTTTAAGCTCTCTTTTTTTTTTTTCGCCAGCTTCTGTTGGCTTTTGTCTGTCTTTTTTTTTTGTCTTTTGTCCCGAGGTTTTTTTTTTTTTGGGGGAAAAAATTTTTTTTTAAACAACAAACCTTACACCTTTCCAATCAATGGGGGAAAACCCCTTGAAGTCTTCATTTTTAAACCAAACGGATACCTTTTTTTCCCCTTTCTCTCTTTTTCGTTGCCATCAAAAAGGGGTTAAAAGGGGGCATCCACATCCAGGGTTTTAGTTATTTCTCCCAATTTTCCGTAATCCATGAAGCTACTTCCCCACTTCATCATCATCTCACATCAATCATCACATCACATCTCATCATACATCATCACATCATCGCTGCGTCGTCGTCTCCGTCGGTTCGTCCACATCTCACATCTTTATCAAAATAAAAAATAAAAAACGTCGCGTCGTCGCTCGTCGCGTCGCGCACGTACGATCGTTTTCGCTCCCCACACAACTCCCATCACATCATCTCACATCAAATCCACATCATCATCTCTCACATCTCAAACAACAACAACAAAAAAAACCAAACAACAACAACAACTCGGTCTCGCCGTCGTCGTCCGTCGCCGTCGTCGTCGTCTCATCTCACATCTCACACACATCATCTCGGCGTCCCCGCGGGGACGTCGTCATCTTATCTCGGCTCGTCGGCCGTCACACTATCATCATCATCATCGCTCGCTCGCTCGTCAGGCGTCACTTAAATTTTGTCATCATCGTCATCATATCACACACTCTCGTCTTTGTCTCGTCGTCGTCATCATCACTCATCATCATCACCACCCATCACCATATCATCATCAGCAGCCAGCGCCATCATCTCATGTCCCTGCCCAGGTGTTGGTGACATCCCTCCAACGAATTTTCCCCCCTTTCACTGCAAGAAATCCCCCCCCGTGCTCATCCATTGCAAACCCTTTCCACTTTTCTCCCGGAACAGCTCTTTTTTCCCTCCATTTTTCCTTTTTGGGCAAGTCCCTAATAAAATACTAATAAAAATAGCAAAAATAACAAAACAGCAAATAAAAGATAAAAAAAAATTTTAAAAAGATGATGAGATATGATAAAAAAAATAGATAAAATAATAACACATCAAAATAAAAAAATAAAAACAATAATAAGTATAATGAAATAATAACAATAAAAACAATAACAATAAAATAATAAATAAAATAACAATAAACGATGATATGATCAAAATAAAAAAATAAAAATCACCATAATAATGAAAATAATAATAAAAAAAACATATAAGAAATAAAATAGCAAATACAATAACACGAAAATTTATAAAAAATAATAAAAAATAATAACGATATGATGAAAAAAAATAATGCAAAAATAACAAAACAGCAAATAATAATGTAATAAAATAAAATGAAACGGGGTGATGGGTTTTTTAGAAAAAAAAGATAACTATGAACTGAAATAAAACAAACATAAAAATAATGAAATAATAACAAAAGATAACGATGAGAGATGATGAGAAAAATAATGATAACTATATATTTTATAAAAAGCAATACATTCAAAAGACATTTCAAAACCCCAAAACTTATATAAAATCACACCAAGGGGGAGCACCTCTCATCAAAAAACATTAAGCACAACGCCACACTCCGGGGAAAATCACACAAACTCTAGGGCAAACAGGGGGGGTTTGGGGGGGGCCCCTGACCCAAACCGCATTCTCCTCCTCTTTCTCTCTCCTCTCTCCCCCCTCTCTCTCTCTCCTCTCTTTCTCTGCCTTCGTCTTTTGCGTCGTATCCCCCCCTCTCCCTCCTTTTCTCTTTTTCCCCTCTAAAATCTCTCTCAAACTATCTTTTTTTCTCTCCCCTTTTCCCTTTTCCCCTTTTTTCTTTCTCAAACTCTCCTCATTTTTTCTCTTCCCCCCTCACTCCCACTTTCTCTCCTCCCCCCCTCCCCACTCCCTCACTCTCCTCTCTCTCTCCATTCTTTCTCTCACTCACTCTCACTCTCTCCTCTCCCCCATTTTTCTCTCACCACTCTCACTCTCTCACTCCCCCCCTTCCCATTCTTTCTCTCACTCACTCCCCCCCCCCTCTCCCACTTTCCTCACTCACCACCTTCCCTTCCCTCTTTCCTCACCACTCTCACCTCTCCCACTCTCCTCCCCCCATTTTTTTTTTCACTCATTCTCACCCTCACCACTCTTCTCTTCCCATTCTTTTTTCACTCACTCACTCACTCCTCTCTCCCTTTTTCTCCCCCCTCATTTCCCCCCCCTCTCTCACCTCTAAACACCCACCCTTTCTCTCCCCTTTACTCCCCACTGTCTTCTCTCGTCACCACTCGCCCCCCCTCTCTCCCCCTCTCTCCCTCCCTCCCCCCTTTTCTATTCCTCTCTCCGCATCACCAAAGCATATTTATACCGATATACGTTGATTGTCCACATCGGGGAAAATTTTTTTAAAAAAGGGACCCTTTTTGGGGCCCTTTTTCTGTTTTGCCCCTTTTTGGGGCTGACCTTCCCTTTTTTTTTTTTCAACCCCACACCTCAAAAGCACGCGGACAGCTTAAAAACAAACAAGCACGTTGTGTCTTGGCACGCATGCGCAAATAAAACACACATAACGCACCATCATACACACACAAAACATAAATCCGCAACAAAGTATCCAACATACCACAATGTTTATGATATGTATATGTATATTATATTAATATATTTATAAAATTTATAATATTTATAATAAGAGAACAACAATAGATAATAAAAAAATACATGTAATAAAGATAAAAATAGATAGATAAAGATAATATTTAAATTAAATAGATAATATAAATCATCGATCTACATAGGTAATAAATACAAAATAATACATAAAGATACATAAACAGCAAGGGAAAAACAACCCCACAGAAACGGAAATGAAATACTTTTAAAATACATAATATACAACGATTCAGATAAAAACAAAAATAAAAAGACAGATTATAATGAAAATAGATAGAAAAGACATAAAGACAAAATAGTAGACAACAACATACAAAGAAATAGACAAAAGAAGATAACAATATATAATAATAATAGATAGAAAATAAAAACAACTCAATAAAATAGAAATAACAATAATAACAAAGATAAAGACCCGGGGTTACAGATAATAACAGACATAATAGATAATAGAGAGACAGAAATAACAACAGAAATAATAATAATAAATAATGGAACAAATAACAGCAGCCAAACAGATAGAAAAATAATAACACCAACAGATCTTTTTAGAAAATGGGTGATAAAAAAATACATAAAGATAATAATAAAAAATAAAAATAAAATAATAGATAGTTTAAAACCCCAAAACACACACACAAAAACAAAACACACAAACAAAAAACAAAAAACAAAAAAACAAGAAACAAACAACAACACAAAATAAAAACAACAAATACAACTTTTCTTACCACCAAAACCACAACAATATCAATCCACAAGTTTCTTCTAAAATCACACCCCCCCACCCCCCCCCACCCCCACCCCACCCACCCCCACACACATACCCCACCACCATCTAAAAAAACCCATCAACACCAAAATATCATGAACAATCCCCTTTTTGGGGGTTTTAAAATCGTGATGTCGGTTCGGGGGGGGTTGATTTCCCACAAAATCATGATAAATAAAAAAATTACCAAAATATACTTTCATAAAAGGGTTCCAAAAAATCTCCAAAACACACAAACTTCTTTTTTTTATAAAATTTGGGGGGTCCTCTGACAGGACTACACAAACACTTTCCAGAAAATTTAAAACAATAATTCTTATTTTTGGGTCACCATACACCCATAACCACCACAACCTCGCGCGCCCGCGCACGCGCCACACACACGCACATACACTACCAACACACACACACCACACACACACACACACACAACCGGGCAAACACACAACACACACCAACACCCACACACACACACACACACACCAAACACCACCAAACACCACTCCATACACACACACACACGTAAACCACACACATACACACCACCCACCACACAACCCCCACACCACACACACAAACACAACCGGGGGAAAAACATACAGACCCACACACACAAAGCACCCCCCCCCAACTTACAACCAATTACATATATTTTGAACTGAACAGTTAAAAGACATACACAAACCCAAAACATAACAAAACACACACCACACAACCACAATTTATAAATCCAAAACTTTAAAAAAAAAAAAATAAAATAAAATAAAAAAATTTAAACAACAAAAAAAATAAAAGAAACAAATACTCATAATATAACACTTTCTCACAAAAATTTTTTACACAAAAAAATACTTTTTCATATTTTCATAGTACAAAATTTTTGCTTTCTTTCCTAGCCGTTCTTAAATTTGAAATTCTATCGATCGCGGGTTTAAAAAAAAAAAAAAAAAAACCCAAGGGGGAAACAAACCTTTTCTCTGAATAACATTCTTTGAACACAAATTTTTTTCCGCGGAAAAAAAAATGATTCAATTCACAGACAGACGAGGGGAAACAAAGTCCACAGAAAAAAAAGGGAAAAACAAATTTTAACTCAAAACGACTGAGACAAAACCGGGTTTTGGTGAACTTTTTTTTCTTTCATCTCCATTCTGCTTTCACACAAACCCATCCTTCATCGTCAACACCTAAAATTTTGTAACAAAATTTCCACTATCTTTCCCTCACCGTACCCACCGCAAGTTCACCACTTTCTCTTTCCTTTCTGTCTGTCTTCTGTCTCTCTCTCTCTCTCTCCCCTCCCTCTAGCTCTCTCCTCTTTTCGTCTCTCTCCTTCTCTCTCTCCTCTCTCTCTATCTCCTCTCTTTCCCGTCCGTCTTCTCTGCCTTTTTCGTTTTTCATCTGTCCTTCTCCCCGCTCCCCCTTCCTCTCTCTCTGTCTCCTCTTCTCTCTCTCTCTCTCTGTTTTTTTGTCGTCTTTCCTCTGCTCTGTTTTTTTTCCCTCTCTCTCTCTCTTTCTCTCGTCTGTCTTCTTCTGTTCCTTCTGTCGTCTCTCCTCTCCCCTCCTCTCTCCTCTCAGGCACATGACAGTCAAACGGGGGTCAAGTCCACAAAAAAAAGCATAGGCCAACTCTTTTTCCTGTTGCTTTCTGAAAAAAAAGTAACAAAAAAAATAAAAAAAAAAAAGATAAATTAGAAAAAAGAAAGAAAAAAAGGTAAAAAAAACAATGTAAAAAAAACAAAAACAATAAATAAACTGAAAATAGAACAGGGGTTTTTAATTTTTGACTCACTTCGACTACATAAAAAAGCCGTTTCCGCCCATTTTTTTAAAACTTAAAAATTTTTTGTAATGTCACCAAAAGGGGTTTCCATAATTCTGTTTTCCGCTCCTCTGAAGCCCCCCCTTTTTAAAATTTGCTAGAAATAGAGTTTACCTGGGAAACCGTAAACATAAATGGCGTGTGGGGGAGGGGATATGAAATCCCGACTGCGGGAAAATTTTTCTTGAACAAACGGGGATCCTAAGGGAAGGGGACCCTTTTTCCCCCAAAAAAAAAAGACCCACACTTACACCATCCTCCCCGTAAAAAGCCCATACCTTCTCATTATCGTGAAAAGGTTTTTTAAAAAAAAAGTTTTTCTTTGGGACAAAAATCAAGGGGACCCCCCCCTTTTATTCAAACGTTTAACACATAACATAAAATTTACGCCTGACGGGGGCTTCCCCGTTAACATTTTCGCTTTGTGGTCTTTTTTAGTCGTTTCTGCCTCTGTGTTTTCTTACTGTTCTGTTTTTCCGCCGTTTTCTGTCGTCGGGGTGGCTGGCGGCTGCTCGGGTTACGTTGGGTTGTCTTCGTCTGTCTTCCTGTCTTCTTTTTGGGCTGTCGGGGTGGCTGGTTGGGGGTGACTGGGGCTGTTTGTTTCTCTGTCCTCCCCGTCGTCTTCTCTCTCGTCTCTGTCTCTGTCTGTCTTCTTCTTCTCTATCTATCATCCCCCATCTATCTTCCCCTATCTATCCTCCCGTCTCTTGTCTTTTTGTCCTGTCTTCTCTTTCTCTGTTCTCCCTTCTCCTCTCTCTGTCCTCCTCTTTCCCCTATCTCTCCCCCTCGCTGGATTAGGGGTACTGTTGTTGTAAACAGAGACTGTTGGGTGTTTAAAAGTATTTACTAAAAAATCATTAAAAAACACCAAATCTCCCGGCGTGAATAAACTATAATACCCCCCTTATCCCTTCCCCTATACTGGTCCAGGCAGTATACAACTTCATGCTTAATCATTTTTTAAGTGACATTGTCAGACGATATCCTTTTAACCAATTGTCTGAGATTTTGTTGTTTTTTTGGGTTTGGGCTCTTTTTTTGTTAATATTTTACTGTTGTTTTTTTTTTTAATTTTTATTGCGCGGTTTTCGTTTTTTGTTGCTGCTGTTTTTGTTTTAAAATTTTATTGCTGTTGTTGTTTTTTTTAATATTATTGCTTTTTTGGTTTCTTGTTCTTTTGCTGCTTGTTGTTTTTAATATTTTATTCTCTTTTTGTTTTGTTAATTATCCTGTTGAGTTCGTTTTTTGTTTTGCTGCTGCTGCGTTTTTTTTTTAAATTTTACTGCACTGTTGTTTTTTAATTTTTTTCTGTTTTTGAGTTTTTGTTTTTTTCTGTGCCTGTTGTTTTTTAAATTGTTTTGCTGATTTGGGTTTTTGTATTTTGCTGCTGTGAGTTCTTTTGTTGTTGTTCTGCGCTGTTTTTTAATATGATTGCTGTGTTTTTGTTTATTTTTGCCAAAAATCTTGTTTTTTTTGCCCCCGTTGTTTTGTAGGGTTTTGCGATTTGTTTTGTTTTAAAATTTATTGCTACTAAGTTCTTTTTTGTTGCTGCTGCGTTGTTGTTTTTAAATTGTTATTGTGATTTTTGTTTGTTGTTTGTTAATAAATTTTTCCCTGTTGATGTTCTTGTTTTGTTGCTGCCTTGTTTTTTTTAAAATATTGTTATTGCTGCTTTTTTTGTTGTTTTGTTAATATTATTGCTTTGTTGATGTTTTTGTTTTTGTTGCGGCGCTGCTGTGTTGTTATTTTGTTATTGTGTGTTTTGTTTTTTTTAATTTTTTGTGTTGTTATGTTTTGTTGTTTTCTGGCTGCTTTTGTTAATATTTTTTTTCTGCTGTTTTTTTTGTTGTTTTTGAAATATTTTGCTGCTGTTGAATGTTTTTTTGTTGTTGCTTTTTGCTTTTTTTGTTGTTGTTTTTTGTGTTGCGTTTTGTTTTAATGATGATGTTGTTGTTCCTTTGCTGCTGCTTTTTTTTTGTTGATTTGTTGTTTTGTTGTTGTTCCGTTTTTTGTTGTCATTGTTTTTTTTTGTTGTTGTTGCGCTCGTTTTTTTCAGAAAGGGGCAGCAATGTTGAGAAAATCCTCGTGTTTAAACATTATTTTGCTCCTTGGTTTTACTTTTTTTCTCAAAAAATAAAAAAACTTTTCTAAAAAGCTAGTTGAGAAATGACTTTGTGTATATTATATATATTGGGGTGTGTGTGGGTGTGTGTGTTGGGTTGTGTGGGTTGTGTGGTTGGTTTGGTGTGTGTGTTGTATGTGTGGGTGTGTGAATCCACATACAAACACACACATACACACACCCACCCCACAACACACCCAAAACCACACCACACCACCACACACACACTTGCCTCTCACACGCACACCACATTTATTGTTTTATTTTTTAAAATAAATGTATTTATTTATTTATCTATTTTTTTATTTGTTTATCTAATTATTTTTTATTTATTTTTTTAATTCTTTATTTTTTATTTATTTGATTATCTAATCATTTAAAAAAAAACTTATTTCTTTTTCGTTATTCATTTATTATTATTTTTCATTATCTGTCTTTTTTTTCCATACCGTTTTTAAAACTCTTTTAAAAACTTTTTTTAGGGACATTGATTATTTTTGCAAATTTTTTTCCCTGCCTTAAATTGTTAACAGTGTATATTTTGTAATTTTTTTTTTCTCCCAACCATCAACCTTTTTTTTGGGGGGGGGGAGGGGAGGGGGGGGGAAATCAAAAAAGGAACCCTCATAAACCGAACCCTAATTCCATTTTCAATCATGGAAGATGGGGGAGGAAAAAAACACAGACTTTACTCAAAGGTTTTTTGTGGTTGGGGGAAGGGGGGAAAAAACCCCCAAACACTTTGCTTAACACTTAAAAACCGTTGATTTGGGGGGGGGGGGGGGGAAGAAAGGGGGTTTTGCTTCAAAACAATTTTTAATCCATGCGTGGGGGGGGCTGTATTCCCCCTTTTCCTTCGACAACTTAAAAAAGATTTTTTGTCGGCTAAAGGACAGCTTTCAATTTTTCGGGAATTTTAAATGTTATTGTTGGGGGAAGACGCTTTGAGTACATTGTCTAAATTGTTTGTTTGTTTTTGGGTTTTTTTTTTTTTTTTTTGTTGTCTATTTGATTCAGGGAAGGCAAAATTTATATCTGTATTTTTTATTGATTCCATTTTTTAAAGGTTTTTTTCTTTTGAAATTCACTTTAACTCAAAAAGGGTATTTTGAATTTTAATGATTATGATTTTTTAAGGTTTTAATATGATTTACTCCACACATACATTGACACACACACAGACACACACACACACAACACACCACACACCACCACACCCCCACAAAAACACACACACAAAAACACACCCAAAAAACACCACAAAAGTAACACAACACGCACACCCGCCCCACGATCCCCCACTAAAAAAACACACATACATCACAACTAAATTACACACAGAAAAAATAATAATACATCATACATACATACAACAATACTACATACAACAAAAAAATAAATATAATATATATTTTATAATAATAACACCCACATAAACTACAGCATACTACATACAACATACACAAACACACACCACGCACACAAAAAACACACACATGTGCACACCCCTGCCGCCCCCCCCAACTACAAACACACCACAACCACAACACACATACACACATTTTTACATACATACAACATACAACATACATACATAACTACATACATACTCATACAACACATAAAACAACAACAACACATCAAAATACATACATACATAATAACATACTACATACATAATACTCAACACACATAATACACAACAAATTCTACTAATACATACATACATCTTAATACAACAAATACATCCCCCAAAATACATCTTACATACATACATTATACACACAACATCCTACATACAAATACATTTATACATACACACACAATACTACATGCATACAAAAAAACATACATAATACATACATACCACTTTCATACATACATTTTTTTTCACCCTAAACAACATACACATAAATACATCTACACACATACATCATACAAACATACTACACACAACATACATACACATTATAACATAAAATACCTACTTACATAAAACTGCATCATACAAATACACACATACAAAAACACAATACATACATGATGCATGCATCACACATACCACTACATAAACACACAAACACAACACACATACATCATACAGCACACAATACAAATACTACATACATGCCATACATACATACATACAACAACATACATACCCCATACATACATACTTACTTTCATACAAACATAGATGACACATACACACATACATACAACACACACTGCACATACAACTACATACACACACATACACAGATACATACACATATTTACACCATACATACAACATACATACATACATACATACATACTACAACATCATACAACGTACAACATACATACAAAATACATACATAATACATACCACATACAACTCATACATACATACATAAAACATCATACATACATACACACATACTACATACAGACTACATATACATACTACATACAAATTCACACAAATACATACACGGAGCTATAACCAGTAACTACTATAGTTCAATTCAATAAAAAAAAAAAAAGTCCATAAAATGCCATTGGCTTGCCAAGTTTTAGTAAAACCTCATCACAGCATTACCAGACCCTGCCTCAGTCTGATCTAATGGCTATCAGGCCATTTTGATGTTGCGCATTTTCTTCCCCCACTCTACTACCCCCCCCCACCCCCAACCCCGTTATTTTTCGGTGGAAAGGATTTGCATTGACTTGTGGTTGTTGGTGAATTTGGGGGTGTGTGTTGGGGGGGGGGGGTTGTTGGTGTTTGGGTTGAGGGGTTTTGGGGGGGGGGGTTGTGTGTTTGGGTCGTGGTTTTGTGTAGAGGGTGTGGGTTTGTGTGTTGTTGTTGTGTGTTATTTGTATTTTTTACGTATTTGGGTTGGGGGGGGGGTTGTTGTGTGATATGAGGTGTGTGTGTGTGGGGGATGTTTGGTGTTTTGTTTGTTTGTGTATGTGGTGGTATGTGTTTTTGATGTTGTTTGTGAGTAATGTGTGTGTGTTTTTAGGGTGGGGGTTGTGTGTGTGTGTTTTTTTGGTGTTGTTTATGGTGTGTGTGGTGTGTGTTGTGTATGTTTGGTGTGTTTTTGGGTGGTGTTGGTTGGGGTGTGGTGTTGTGGGCGTGGAGGTGTTATGTGTGTTTTGCGATGTGTGCGGTGTGTTGTTTGTTTTGTGTTGTGTGTTTTATGGTGTTGGTTGTGTAGTGTTTGCGTAGTGTGTGTGATGCATGTTTGTGTGTGTGTGTGTGTGCTGTGTGTGTCTGGGTTTTTCTGGGGTTTTTCCCCGTTCTATGACCTGTATCTGTCTGGTCTGTGTGTTAATCGTTTATGTTTGTGTTAGGGTTGGTTGTGTCCCGTGTTTCCCCGGTTCTGGTGTTTTAATCTATCTGTTTCCTTGTCTGTCTTTTGGTGTTAAAGCTGCATGTTGTTTAGTTGTCTGTGTGTGTCTGTTGTCGTTTTGTCTGTGGTTTCGTGTTTTCATGGTTTACCGGGTCTGTGTACCTGTGTCGCTGTTCTGTGTTTTAATGGCTGTATGTGTTGTTTGTGTGTGTTCGTAATACAACCACGTGTTATTATGTATCATTTGTGGCCGTGCGTGCGTATGTGTTGTGGCTCGGCGTTTACTGTAGCATGTACGGGCATGTTGCAGAACATCGTGCTCCTGGTAAAAACCAATTTGCTATACACAATTTTCGTCAGAATTGAAAATATTATACTGCAAACGAGTATATCAAAACCAAAAACAAGAAAACCCCAAAGTAAGCGGTATTCAAAAAACAAACAAAACAACGCAAATTTTTGGCCAACTGCCTTTGTCAAGCGCGAAAAGCACGGTCACAAACAACCACAAACCCAAAACAAGGAAATAAAAAAAGGACGAAAACTTTCCCCGCCGCCCCCGTCCTTTTTATCCACTGAACGAGGGCAGGGAATTTTTAGTCCTTTTTTTTATCCGTTTTTGGGTGTTTGTGCCTTTTTTATCCACTGAACGAGGCGGGGGGAATTTTTTAGTCCTGTTTTTTTATCTTTTTTGGTTTTGGGTCTTTTTTACCGTGCATTCGCGCTTGACAAAGGCCGGTTGCCGAAAATTTCGCTTGTTGTCCTTGTTTGTTAATACCGCTTACATTGCTTTTCTTGTTCTTCTGGTTCCTTTTGCTTGGGGGGGGGGGCAATCGCACTTGTTTTGGATTATGATCAAGTTTAGGAAGGGCTTAAATAAAGAAGTTTCCAATTTGAAAACTTTTACCTTATTTTACATATATTTTTTAGAGGCGTTCGTGTAAGCGTCTGGGACATCATACGTAATGTTGGTGGCAATTATTCCGAGTATAGAAAAGTAGATGATTTGTTACTTTAACATATTACTTGGTCTTTGACAAAAATTTTATAGTGTGTGTGTAAACTATCCCGACTTGTATCAAGAGTTATATATACACACGCATACACAACCAAACTTGCACAGCCAGACAAAACAAAACAAAACAAGGTGAACAACATCGTGATATAGACAATAATCAACAAACAGCCACACCACACACACACACACACACACACCAAACACACACACCCACACCCCACCGCCACACACACACACACACCACACACACACACACACACACACACACGCAAAAACACACGCAAAACACACACACACACACACAAACACAAACACACAAAACACATACACACACACACAACAAACACACACCAAACCACCAAAAACACACACACACACCCCAACACACACACCCCAACACACACAAAAAAACAAACAAACAAAAACAACAACAATAAAAAAAAACAAATGCAACTTCTCATATACACACTAAAAAACCCACAAAGTATCAACCATCAAGCTGTTCTTCTCATACACACGCCCCCCCCCCCATCCCCCCCCCGCCCCCCCCCCCACCCCCACCCCCCCCCCCCACCACCTATCTATCGAACCCACAACAACAAAATACATAAACAATCTCCTTTCAGGTTTTAAAATGGTGAGGGTCTAAATTCAAGAGAGGGTTGAGTTTCACACAGGCATGAGTAAAAAAAGAAAAGACCATAAATACTACTTTTCAGTAAAAAAGGGTTCACAATGGCAACGCTACCAACCCCACACTTCTTTGTTATTGTAACAAAGGTTTGGTCCTCTGAAGGACTCACAAACACTTTCCAACAATTAAATCAAAATAATGTTTTTGGGTAACACACCACCACACACAAACCCCCACCACACACAACACACACACACACACACCACCACACACACCACGCACACGCGCGCGGGCGCGCACACCCACACAACACGCACACACACCACACACACACAACGCACCACAACACACACACCACACACAAGCACACACACACACACACACACCAACACACACCACATTCCACATCACAGAGAAACATACAGACCCCACACACAAAACCACAATCCAACTTCATCATCATCATCGGTGCCCTGCCGCAGGCGTTGGCGACATGGACTTCCCAACCACTCTTCCCTTTTGCTCCCACACTCCCCCACCCTCTTCACCCCAGCCACCTGCAAGTCCGTCCACATTACTCCCTGGGTCTACCTGGCTCTCTTTCCCTCCAGCTTTCCCTTGTACCGGTCCAAATCCCCCTTCCTCATAAAATGGTTATAAATGTTGTTGTCTTTTCCTAATCTTCCTTATGGTGATCTACTTGTTCTGCCTCCACAAACTGCCGTTTGTTTTTCTTTGCTGTCCATGGAACTCTCAACATTTTCTGAGAAAACCACATCCGGTACCGATCAGCTCTGGCTTTCTTGCTGACTTCACGCCCCCGCATCCATACAACATATTGGTTTCTATTAACATCCAGGACTCTCTTTCTGATGTTAATTGGTAGGGATTTGTTTGGTAAAATTTTGTCACTTCTTGATTGTTTTGGCTTGGCCGATTCTGCCCTATTTCCGATGTGCATCTGCGTCTGAAAATGACCGTTCCCAGGTTATTTGAACTTATTAACCTTTCAAGGTTGTGCCATTTGCTGTTATTTTGCATGAGGGGATTTCATGTTTTTTACTGATCACCATGACTTCATCTTTTCCGCTGTTTAGTTCCAACCCCTACCCTTTTCTTTCTGTTTGGAAAGTTCTATTACCTAATCAGGCAAAACCAATTCTGTTCGAGCCAGAATCTGATAGTTACAATCCCATTAAATTTCTGTCATGGAACAAGCCCTTTACACCAAAGACTTTTCAAACAAAATCACATAGCACCCTCTCTCTCCTCCCTCTTCTCTCTGTCCTCCTCTCTTCCTCTCTTCCTCTCTCCTCTCCCTCTCTTTTCTCCTCTCCTCTCTCTCTCTCTTTTCTCTTCTCTCTCTCTCTCTTCTCTCCTCCCCTCTCCTCTCTTCCCTCTCCTCTCTCCCCTTACCTACATGCATGAAACCTCCGGCCCCACCGTATTTAATACTATGATTTGATTCACCTCTTTTTCTGTCTTTATTCTTCATCTTTTACAACCACACACCACACCAAAAAACACCAACACACACACACACAACACACACACACACACACACACAAAATTTAATATATATATTTAAAAAAATATGTATTATGTATATATAATAAATATAAAATATATGTGTGTTGTTGTGGTTGGTGGTGTGTGTGTGTGTGTGTGTGTGGTGTTTTTTGTTTTTTTTTCCGTTGGTTGTTTTTGTTTGGTTTTATGTATGGTTTTGGCGCCCGGGTTGTTTTGTGTGGGTGTGTGGTGTGTGTGTGTGTGGGGGGGAAGAGAAGAGAAGAAAGAAAGGAGAAGGAAAGAAAGAAGAAACTTTTCGATAGTTTGAAGGATTACAATGGTAGTTAACTCTAAAATAAAAGACCTTTCACGTTGCAGCATTTTCTAATCAAAGACGCAATATCGCCTAGCATCCAAAATTTAGGTCAGGTTTGATAAACGTTATCTCAATCTTTTTACATTCAACACACAAACCTTGTTTTTTTCCCAAACAAAGTAAATGGTAAGCAAACAACACCGTTATACTCTTTTACCAAAACTGAACTGACCAGCCTTGACACTTTAACCTGAAAATCAGACAACAAGCAACGAAAATTTAAGGGAAAAGGAGGGCTTGAAACCATGCCGGGTCTTCAGGATCAATGCAACGGGACAAATAACAACAAAACAGCCCAGAAAAAAAAAGCACTGGAAGGAAAGGGTCGGACAGACAGAGGGGACTTGCAGACAATGTCTTCTGACCAAAAAAAAACACACTTAAAAAACAAAAGGAGAAAGAAAGAAAAAAAGAAAAACAAACCAAAAAAGAAAAGGAAACATAACATTAATTCTTACATATAGTACATTTATCCATTTTATGAGGAAGGGGATTTGGCACCTGGTCACAATGGGAAAGCTGGAGGGAAAGAGACACATAGGTGAAAATGGGCGGACTTTGCGGATCTAAGACGCCACGAGGGGGAGGAGATGCTGGGGGAACAAGAGATAGAGACAATGGAGTCCATATCGCCAACGCCAGCGGCGGCACCTGAGATATGAATGTTCTTAACAGGCGAAAAAAAAAAAAAACCCAAAAATTAATAATAAAAAAAAAAACCAAAACAAAAAAAACAAAAAGAAAGAGAAAAAAAAAATTAAGACAAAAACGGAATAAAAAAAGAAAACCTACCTTGCTACGGACAGGACAATGTGAAACAAAAAACATTAGGTGGGGGGAGGTGTGGGAGGATTGGAAGGACTGTGTTAAAGGCTTGTTTCACCGGAATGTCACGACACAAATTGTGTAACATTCTTTTCTATAACATTCCATTTTGGGTCCCTTTTTATCCACTACAGGCGGCGGGGAATTTTTTATCCTCTTTAATTATCCTTGTTTGTGGGGGTTTGGGGTCTGTTGGACCGTGCATTCCGCTTTACAAAGGGCCGGTTGGCCGAAAATTTGCCTTTTCTTGTCTTGTTGTTTGAAAAACCGCTTGCTTTGGTTTGCTTGTTTTTTCGGTTCCGGTTTCTTTTCTTACTTCTTCATCAACATCTACACGATAAGGCAACACCGGAACATTGTGATCAGGGGTTGGGTTTTGTTTTGCTTTGTTTTTTGTTTTTTGTTTTTTTTTTGTTGTTGTTGTTGTTGTTTTTTTTTGTTCTTGTTTTGTTGGGTTTTTTTGTTTTTTGTTGTTTTTGTGTTGTTTTGTTGTTATTGTTTTTTGTGTTTTGCGTTGTTTTATTTTGGGTTTTTGGGGGGTTGTTTGTTGTTTTTTGTTTTTTTGGTGGTTTTTTTGTTTTTTATTGTTTTTGTTTTTTTGTTGGGGGTTTTAGTTGTTGTTTTAGTTGTTTTGTTTTGTTGTTTTTTGTTGTGGTTTGTGTTTGTTGGGGTTTGTTTTTTTGTTGTTTTGTTTTGTTTTTTTGTATTTGTTGTTGGGTTTTGTTGTGTTTGTTTTGGATTTTGTTGTTGTTATTGCAATATGGGTTTAGTTTGTTGTTGTTGGTTTTGTTCTGTTGTTGTTGATTTAGTTTGTTGGTTGTTGTTGCGTTGTTTATTTTTGTTATATGTTGTTGTTGTTTTTGATGTTGTTGTTTTTTTTTTATAGTTGTTTTGTTTTTTGTTGTTAAAAGTTTTTGTTGTTATTTTGTTGTTGTTTTGTTTGTTTTTGTTGTTATAGTTGTTTTTTTTTGTTGTTGTTTTGTTTTTGTTGTTGTTGTTGTTGTTTGTTTTTTGTTGTTGGTTTTGTTTTTGTTTTG
>JAPXFY010000207.1:35000-37500 GCA_030674185.1 Monoplex corrugatus
TCCATCATGGTACACCTCCTGTCTCACACTGTGTCCCTCCTGTCTCACATGGTCACACTCTGTCTCACACTGTGTCCCTCCTGTCCTTCACACTGTGTCACACCTCCTGTCTCACACTGTCTCACTGTTCTCCTTCTCACATGTGTCACACCTCCTGTCTCACACTTGTCACACTTTCTCCATGTCCACATGGTCACACCCTCCTGTCTCACACTGTGTCCTTGTCATTTACACTGGTCACACTCCCTGTCCACCTGTGTCCTTTGCCTTCCACATGTGTCACACCTCCTGTCTCACAACGTGTCACACACTCAGGTCACCTCCTGTCTCACACTGTGTCACATCCCCTGTCTCACACTGTGTCACACACTCCTGTCTCACACTGTGTCACACCCCCTGTCTCACACTGTGTCACACACCTCCTGTCTCACACTGTGTCCACACACTCCTGTCTCACACTGTGTCACACCTCCTGTCTCACACTGTGTCACACCTCCTGTCTCACACTGTGTCACACACCTCCTGTCTCACACTGTGTCACACACCCTGTCTCACACTGTGACACACTCCTGTTCACATGTGTCACCTCCTGTCTCACACTGTGTCACAACTCCTGTCTCACGGTCACCACTCTGTCTCCAGGTCACACACCTCCTGTCTCACACTGTGTCACACCTCCTGTCTCACACTGTCACACCTCCTGTCTCACACTGTGTCACACCTCCTGTCTCACACTGTGTCACACCTCCTGTCTCACACTGTCTTTTTTTCTCCTGAAAACTTTTCTGTCTGCTTATCCAAGGACAAAGTTTCAATCTTTTGATTTGTTTTGTTTTGATGGTTTGTTGTTGTTGTTGTTGTTGTTGTTGTTGCTTCTTTGTCTTTGTTGTTGTTCTTGTCTTGTTTTAGCGAAGATCTTTTTTTTTTTTTTTTTTTTTTTTTTGTGTTTGCTCGTCTGTTGTTTTTTCTCTGCCTTTTTTTTTCTTTTCTTTTCTTTTCTTTTTTTTTCTGTTTCTTTTCCTGTCTTAATTTCACACACTGTAGCAGTTTATCGATCAATTTCTTTTCCTTTCTCCGTTTTTGGTTTTTGTTTTGTTTTTGTTTTTCTTTCTTTTCCCCTTTGTTCTTTCTAAGGGTGTTTCTTTTTTTTTTTCTCTGTCAGAATTACATTGTCTGCATGTCCTCTCTGTCTGTCTGTCTGTCTGTATCTGTTCCTTTAGCTGCTTAAATTAACTTTCTGTCTCTTGTTTCTTCTTGTCTTCGTCTGTCTGTTCGTATGTATCTGATTGTGAATATTTATCAGTGGACTTCCCTGTCCCGTTTTTAGTCATGTCTCTGTCTGTCTTCAATTTTGTGGGTTACAGTGTTCTGAACTGATGCGGTCTGAGTTTAAGTTAAAGAGTACGGAGCCATATTGGAACAGTGCTTCTTCCTTGACTTTCTTGAAGGGAAAAGCAGCAGTATTTTGAGCCCTGTATCATCATATGCTGTCTATAATTTTCCATTGCTTTTATTCTTTCTCCCCATTTATAGCCATATATGTGTGTGTGTGTTTGTGCGTGTGTGTGTGTGTGTGTGTGTATTGTGTGTGTGTGCGTGCGTGTGTGTGCGTACGTGCGTGTGTGTCTGTTCAGCGCTTAGATTTGATTTTTATCAAGATTTTGCGCTATATAAATATTGTAATTATTATTATTATCATAATCTAAACAGAGACTGATTAGGAACATTGGTATGAAATGTCAACTAGATTTTGGATGCTCAGGCAACACTTAAGTCAGCTTGACCTAGGACATATATTGCATAGTAAAGTCCAGGAGTCATTCACAGGTAAACTACAAATACAACCACTCCATAGAACTCTCAACATTCTTCTTAGAAACCACATGGACAGCAAAGAAAACAAACGAGACAGTCTTGATGGAGGCAGACACAAGTAGATCACTCATAAGGAAGATTAGGCAAAGACAGGCAACATGTATAGGCCATTTTAAGAGGAAGGGGGATTTGGAGCACCTGGTCACAACGGGAAATCTGGAGGGAAAGAGAGCACCGGGTAGACCCAGGGAGAAAATGCTGGACGGACTTGCAGAGTGGCTGGGGACGAGGAGGGTGGGAGAGATGCTAGGGGCAATGAGAGATAGAGATGGTTGGAAGTCCTTGGTCGCCAACGCCATGCGGCAAGGCACCTGATGATGATGATGATGATAACCATTCCATCCAAAGCATAACTAAACGTCCACAGACACATCTTCTAGGATCGTCTGTTGATCATCAAGAGTTTTCTGTATGAAAACAAAAACTCTCATCATCATCATCATCATCATCATCATCATCATCATCATCATCATCATCATCATCATCATCATCATCATCAGGTGCCCTGCCGCGTGGCGTTGGCGACCATGGACTTCCAACCATCTCTATCTCTCGTTGCCCCTAGCACCTCCCCCACCCTCCTCATCCCCAGCCACTCTGCAAGTCCGTCCAGCATTCTCTCCCT
>JAPXFY010000207.1:42500-47500 GCA_030674185.1 Monoplex corrugatus
GTCCATCACGATCATTGTCTGTTGTAGTCTGTCAGTCAAGTCCATCATGATCATTGTCTGTTGTAGTCTGTCTGTCAAGTCCTACATGATCATTGTTGTAGTCTGTCAGTCAAGTCCATCACGATCATTGTCTGTTGTAGTCTGTCAGTCAAGTCCATCATGATCATTGTCTGTTGTAGTCTGTCAGTCAAGTCCATCATGATCATTGTCTGTTGTAGTCTGTCAGTCAAGTCCTTCATGATTATTGTCTGTTGTAGTCTGTCAGTCAAGTCCATCACGATCATTGTCTGTTGTAGTCTGTCAGTCAAGTCCATCATGATCATTGTCTGTTGTAGTCTGTCAGTCAAGTCCATCATGATCATTGTCTGTTGTAGTCTGTCTGTCAAGTCCATCATGATCATTGTTGTAGTCTGTCAGTCAAGTCCATCACGATCATTGTCTGTTGTAGTCTGTCAGTCAAGTCCATCATGATCATTGTCTACAAATCCTCCTCTCTCCCTCCTCCACCTGGTTTTGTCCTTGAACAGATTATTTCCAGTCATCCAAGGTCACAGTTTCAGCTACTTGTTTTGTATTTTCTTTTCTTCTTTTTTTTTCTTTTTTTTTCCCTTTTTTTTTTGGGGGGGGGGGTGGTGGGGGGAGGACGGAGAGAAGTCGTTGTCTCCTTTTGTTTTTGTTTTCTTTTGGTGAAGTTTGTTTGTTTTTTCTTTTTGTCTGCCGTCATCTGTCTGAAACCCACAGACTGTAACAGTGTATCCATCATTTTGCTTTTCTTTTTCTGCTTGTTTTATTTATCGATTTTTTTCTTTCTTTCTCTTTTTCTTCTTATAAGGTTTTTTTGTTTTTTTTATTTGGGGGTGGGGTGGTCAGAGTCATACTGCATTTCTCTCTCTATCTGTCTGAAACCATTTCATTGAGTGCTTGTGTTTCTGTCTTAGTTTCTGTCTATCACTTTGTCTGTCTGCCTGCCTGTCTGTCTGTCTGTCTGTCTGTCTGCCTGTCTGTCTGTCTGCCTGTCTGTCTGTCTGTCTGTCTGTCTGCCTGTCTGTCTGTCTGCCTGCCTGTCTGTCTGTCTGTCTGTCTGTCTGTCTGTCTGCCTGTCTGTCTGTCTGTCTGCTTGTCTGCTTGTCTGTCTGTCTGCCTGTCTGCCTGTCTGTCTGTCTGTCTGTCTGTCTGTCTGCATTTGATTCTGAGTTTTTGCCTGCCTTTCTTTACAGCCTATCTTTATTTATGTCAATCTGTGTGTTTACATTTTATGGATTAAAGTGCTCTAGAATAATCAGTGTGAGTTTAAAAGATATCGATCCAAGTTGAAACAATTATTCTTGTTTACCAATAACTTTTCTATAATAATAATAATAATAATTATAATAATTACAATATTTATATAGCGCAAAATCTTGATAGAAATCAAGTCTAAGCGCTGAACATACACATACGCACGCATGCACACACACACACTCACATGGCTATTAATGGAGAAAAAGAAGAAAAGCAATGGAAAATTATAGAGAACATATCATATACAAATATATATTACAATGTGATTCCACTCCGAGCGGAGACAGGCTGCAGAGGGGATTGAGTGAGGTCAGGATTTTATGCAGAGGAGAAAAGGTGAGTTTTGAGAGCGGACTTGAAGGAGACAAAAATAGGTTGCTGACGGACTGAGAGAGGAAGTTTGTTCCAGGAGAGTAGACCAGAAACAGAGAAGGCTCGTGGACCATAGGTATTGAGCTTAGTGCGTGGAAAGCGAAAAGTCAGAGGATCGGAGGCAGAGCGGAGGGTACGTGATTAAACATAGATCTCAAGTAGGCTTTGAGAAAGAGCAACGGTGTTTTGTGTTATGTAGTTTGCATATCAATCAAGATTGATAAGGAACGTTGTTATCAAATATTAATAATATTTCAGATGTTTAAGCAATACTCTTGTCAACTTGACTTAGGAATTAGCATGGAAAAGGGAACAGTCATTCACAGACAGACTACTGTTTCAACCCCTCCATCCAAGCGAAGTGTAATCATGTGATTGGATTTTACACGTTAAACACCCGCCAGTTTGTAAATCTACGGTTGACAAACTACGTTGATGAACGTGGACAGACACATTACTTTACCATCGTTCGTTGGCAATCAACGATTTGTTATTAAAAATACAAAACACACCGTGTAGGTCATATTGATTATTGATGTGTTGATCATAGCATTATGTCCGTTAAGTTAACATTAAAACCTGGATATAATATATGGAATAAAATAAAATGACACTCGATCATCCGGCCTTGCCAAGACAATCCTGCAAGGCACACTCTCGGGAGGAAGGAAAAGAGGCAGACAAAAGAAGAGATGGGAAGATAATATTCGAGAGTGGACGGGCCTGGAGCTGAGGGATACCCTAAGGAAAGCGGACAGCAGGGAGGAGTGGAGAAAGGTTGTTGTCAAGTCTTCGGAGGCGCCCCGACGGACGGCCAGTCTAAGGGATCGGTGACGGTGACGGTGACGGTGATGGTGACGGTGACGGTGACGGTGACGGTGAAAATAAAACTGTATTTTGTCACGGTTTGGATATCATCACATGGGCCTACTTACAGATCTGCTATTGTTAACCCCTTAAGCACGATCACAATCAACCAAACTAAAAATGCAAGGAATAATGTCTTCACATTTTTGTTTTGACGTCAGATATAGACACTGCTCATGACTTTCAGTCAGTTCCACCATGCGAACCTTGTGATAGCAAAACCTACCAGCTCAGGTTTGATCAGCTAACACACTATCAGCCCAACAAACCTTGTGATAGAAAAACCTACCAGCTTAGGTTTAATCAGCTAACACATTATTAACACAACAAACCTTGTGATAGCAAAACATACCAGCTCAGGTTTGATCAGCTAACACACTATCAGCCCAACAAACCTTGTGATAGAAAAACCTACCAGCTTAGGTTTAATCAGCTAACACATTATTAACACAACAAACCTTGTGATAGCAAAACATACCAGCTCAGGTTTGATCAGCTAACACACTATCAAACCAACAAAGGCAGTGGGACATTTGTATCGATCAAAACCTGATCCATTAGTATCACTGTGGCTGTGACATTCATAACTATCTGCAGGATGGTTACCTGGTGAGAGGAAGCCATTCACATCAGTCTACATTATCAGCTCAGCGTTGTCCAACTGAGCACTGAATGTGAAAGGAGTGTGGGGGGTGGGGATGAACAAAGCCTGAAAACAATAAAAACTATTAATTTCAATATATGTTTATCACCAGAGTCAGTTCATATAGCAGTTACATAAGTTGCAGTTTATTCCCATACTCTCCAAGCTGAGGTATTAGCACCAACAGAGAAAGCCATTGCAGTATTTCTCAGGTGATGAGTGAGGTTGATGGATCATTTTTCACGTCATGAGGTCTGTGTAGACAGGCCATACTGATGTCCAGTTTTCTGTGTTCTGGTGGACATAAAATACATCAGCTATGTGTCAAATATCGTCATCATCATCATCAGGTGCCCTGCCGAATGCCGTTGGCGATCATGGACTTCCATCTGTCTCTATCTCTCGTTGCCTCAAGCATCTCCCCCACCCTCCTCATCCCCAGCCACTCTGCAAGTCCGTCCAGCATTCTCTCCCTGGGTCTACCCGGTGCTCTCTTTCCCTCCAGCTTTCTCGTTGTGACCAGGTGCTCCAAATCCCCCTTCCTCATAAAATGGCCTATAAATGTTGCTTGTCTTTTCCTAATCTTCCTTATGAGTGATCTACTTGTGTCTGCCTCCATCAAGACTGTCTCGTTTGTTTTCTTTGCTGTCCATAGAACTCTCAACATTCTTCTTAGAAACCACATCTCGGCTGCCTCAACCTTGTTCTGGCTTTGTTTGTTGACTGTCCACGCCTCGCATCCGTATAACAGTATTGGTTCTATATAACATTCAAGAACTCTCTTCAAATATCGTGTCAAGTATAAAATTCGGTGTTGGTAGATAGAATAACATAATGCTGTCTCCAAAGCTAGACCTTGGCTGCTGATCTGTGTAACAGAATACTATCATCACACCGCAGTCTGTGCACAATTGTGTTAATGTTGTAATACTGAAGTTATAAAGTTTTTCCTGTGTATGAATTAGAATTTTTCTGTGTTTTTATCTTTATTCAAAATATTGATTATAATTTTATGTACAACTATTGCATGCACAAACGCACACACACGCATGCAAACAGCACACGCACACGCACACGCACATGCACACGCACACGCACACACGCACACACACACGCACACACACACACACCACACACACACACTCATACACACACACACACACACACGCACACACACACATTCTTACCTACACACACGCGCATAGCAACGCACACGCACGCACACACACACACACGTACACACACACACGCACACGTACACACACACACATAGGCACGCACACAGACGCAGCAATATATAAACACAGTATGCCTTTTTATTCATATGAAAAATCTCTTAATCTTTTTTCATTACGTAAGTCAGTGTTTAAATTTTAATATTCTGTGGTTTCTTATGTGTCTTCTTACTTGTATAGCTTTAATGTTTGTTGTTATCTTATTGTGTATGTAATTGTGAACATTTTCTTATAATAATAATAATAATTACAATATTTATATAGCGCAAAATCTTGATAAAATCAAATCTTATCACCATTTGCCTTTTTTGCGAGATGTAAAGCGCTGGTGAGCATGTTTTTATATGGAATATGCGCTATACAAATAAACATTATTATTATCATTATTATTATAATCATTATTATTATTATTAATATTATTACTATTTTATCAAAATTATCATTATTATCATTATTATTATTATCATTATTATTATCATTATTATTATTAGTAGTATCATTATTATCATTATTATTTTTATTATTATTATTATTGTCATTATTATCATTATTATTATTATTAGTATCATTATTATCATCATCATCATCATTATTATTATTAT